>OZ022249.1:13061319-13336319 GCA_963978915.1 Caenorhabditis parvicauda | reverse complement strand
TGAACTTCACGTTATAAAAAAAAGTACGAAACAACTGAAAATCAAGTTTATCAGTTCCGCAAACACTTTAAAAGGAACGAAATCGGAAAAACAAACGTCAATATCTTTCGAGCAGTTTTTTGAGAACACTTTTCGAGAAAAAGTTTCACACAATGAATTCAACGGACAAAGCTTACATGCTAAATTTTTGAAGAAAACTTGATTATTCTCTCTCTCTTTCTCTTTCTTTTTCTCTCTCTCTCTCTAACTCTCTCTCTAACTCTCTTTCTCTTTCTTTTTCTCTCTCTCTCTCTAACTCTCTCTAACTCTCTTTCTCTCTCTCTCTCTCTTTCTCTCTCTCTCTCTCTCTCTCTCTCTCTCTCTCTCTCTCTATCTCTTCGATGATGTTGTCGATAATTCGGTAAATTTAGTTTTTGAAACGATTGAATTTTTATAATACTTAAGGAAATTCAAGCTCGAAGAAGATCTCGCTACGTTCACACTCCAGTCAAGGCAAAAATCAGCGAAAACTATGCGTCCGGTAGTGACAAGATGTGTTGAAGTTAATGTCGGAACAGGAAAAATTGATGAAAACCTTTCTTGGGTAATCTTTTTCTAACTAATGTAATTTCAAATCGTTCCAATCTCGCCTAGAAGACAATAACAAGCAAGCATGAATTCCTTCTATGTATCTTATCTGTGAGTGGAAAACATTGCCTGTGGTAATAACTACAACACTTTGTTCTCTTATCAATTTTTCTGCTCCGTATTTAAAGCGAAGTGAATCTTCATTTTCAGTCCTCACAAAATGGCCGACGCTTTTCTGTGTTTTCGTGAAGGTAATCATCCAACTGTAAGTTTTTCATACATATTTCAGATCTTCTCGGCATATTGAGAGAACCTGAACTGCATATAATTATGAAACGAGAAGCAGATGCTTTTCGGACAATCAGAATGCATCCTTCATTTGAAGAAGAGTCCGAACACACAGATAATAGATATACTAAGGAATCTTCGGTAAAATCATCCTACTGACTTACCTACTATTGTTCAATATTCAGAATGGGCCGTATGAAGATGTTCCTTGCGAATTCAAGTGGAGAGATAGATATGAGGAGTCTGCAGACGAATACGGTGAAGAATATCACAGTGATATAGAAAGTGGAAGAAAGGAGAAAGAGAATAGCGATGATGATGATGAAGCATTTTCATATAGACACAGAGCTGATTCTGTGGAGTCTTTGGTAAAATCACTCTAATGATTTGCATATCATAATATAGTTCGTTTTCAGAATGAGTCTTCTGAATACAAATACACAGAAGTATATGATGAATACACAGGTGAATGCATCAGAGAATATTATGATGACGAACAAGACGACAAAGAGGAAATGAAGAATGACGAAAATCCCGATGAATCTGATTCGGATGATGATTACTTTGATTATGAAGAAGAGAATCCAAATAATTATGACGAAGACAAGGAAGATTTTGGTCCAATTCATCGTGATGATGTACAGAACATGTAATGAAAATATCGAACTATTTTTGCTTTTTTTGAGAAATTCTCAGTCATCAGTTGTCCAATTGCCTTCAAATAAACTTTTAATGAAATAGTTTGTGCTTGAAACGTTAAACTCGACTTCAAATGTTACGTTGTTTCTTTGAACTTTTCGACGGCTGGAGGTACATGTACAACAAACAACTGATATTTTATTGGAACAGTGGTAATGATTCTAAAACAAGTTCCATAAGTAGACTGGAAAAATTACTGATTTCTTCATTTTCGAGTATTTAGTGTTGATTTCTTGCAAAGTTCGGAGTTTTTATTTGCTATTCATGTTGGCAGTTTAACCAAACAGTTTTTGCATTATCTGAACTGAAAGTTTAAAACAATTATTGCACAGCGCATTGTTTTGCCGGAACGAATTTTTTACAAACTAGTCGGACTGTTCGAAATCATCATTGTGATAGAAAATGAAGATCTATCCGGACCTCATATATACAACAATATTGGGTACCACTTTTGACGGAGTCCTAGAAAGACGGGAGTGAGGAATTTGACACATTGTAAAATCGCGCGTTCATGACGTCATGTATTAATCTCAATTTGCAATCTGCAGCCAACAGTTATTTCCTCTGATAATAAGCTTAGGTTAGGTTGGAAGAACAATTTTTGTGAAGAGCCAACTGTTGGATACCCAAGTACACTGTGAAATTAATCATTTTATGATGTGTCAAATTCCTCACTCCCGTCTTTGTAGCACGGCGTCCACTTTTGAATGTGCGTCATTGTAGTTGTACAGGTTGCGGCTGAGATATTGACGCCCCAATCAAACCAGTGTAACTTATCGGAATATCGATTACTTTATCTTAAAATCAGAAAATATCTTTTCAAAAACCATACAACACTAATTTGTGAAGATTTCTCAAATCAGAATTTCCATTCTTAAAATAAAGCTCTCCGAATATTGATCGTCGCGTTGTCGAAAATACGCAGGACATCTTTGTCAAGATCGCTTCATATCTTCTGGAAAACGTTCTTCAGATGACTCATTTTTTTTAGTATACTGAGTACTGTGCTGCCGACTCGAACACAGAAAATGGTTTTTATACACTCGTTGCATGGGTTTTCAGAATGAGCGGGTGCTCTGTCTCATCCCAAGCTCTATGGGCACTTCTTTTTCACGAAGTTGGAATCATAATGGCTCCGTTATTCTTCAACATGAAATTCGATACTGGTACAATTTGTTTTTCATACTGTAGACTACAAAAACTAGTGGAAACTCACCTCAATCAAAATTTGGTGAAAAAAACGTCATAAATCGTGACAAACACTGGATGTTCGGAAAATTTGTGTTCCTCAAGTAGCTCAGATACATTTCAACACAAATCATTTGTTCCGTTCAGTTTTATCAACTTTCATTTTAGTAGCCACCTCATTTATGAAACGAACCCTGAGGTGCGTATCAACTTTGTTGAGCTTCAGTGTATCAATGGATTTCTTCAAAGCTTGATTCGGGGGCTCTTAGTATGAATCAAGTTTACACGATAACAATGGCATTAGTTTGACCTGAAACATAAATCAATGAGCTTTTTAATGTGTCAAAATTGCTTTGAGATAAAATTCACCACAGTTCCAAGGGTCTTAAACCTATCAACTATCGCTGAATGTTTTCTACCCCACTTCACCGATCTCACAGCTGCAAGTGAACATGGCTGTAAACTAACCATGATCGGAGAAATAGTAACTGAGTGGCGAAATTTGAAATCGTCAATGCTAAAGGTGTGAGGAATCTACTGAAAATAAGATTATTTTCAAAGTTTGTTTCAAAATACAGCAAGTGCAATGTGGGGGTCAATATCTCTGCCGCACCCTGTATATAAACCAGGAAGCCTGCGGCTCACCAATCTGTTCAATCTTGAATCTGTTGAGAGTTTGAAGTCATGTCATCTCAAATAATTTTTTCAACAAACTCAACAGTCTATGAAAATATGAGCGACTTCACAAGTAAATCATTCAGCGTATTTCAGCAAGAACCTCACAAAAACTTTAGAAACTCTTTATATTGTTGCTCAGCGAAGTTTAAAACTTTAGAATCAGTGAGACCAGAAATTGCACCTCATGTGAATAACTACATATTTCTTCGGGACTTATCAATTGTAGTTCGAACAAAAATAGTTTGTCCCTGGGTCAACTTCTCTGTGTAGCCGGAGGTACCTGGTACAAGGAAGAACTTTCTCATCAGGAACAGATGTGAACAAACCAGGTTCTCACCAAACTCCTACCCTGTCTCTTTGTTTGTGTGGTACACGGTATCTTGCGCAATTTTTTCTCTGGTGTGAACTTCCCATTTCGCTTTGATCAAGGAAAATTTGCCCGCTGTCCTTAAGTTGTACTTTATGAATTTCATATTTAAAGAAAGTATCCCTGTAGTGTTAATACTAATAGAATCCAAAACACTTGCTCGCGTGGACCGCGTGGAATAGGGGTTAAAAGCTTTTTAAGTGCACGCGGAATGGACATATCAAAACGTTCAACTTTTTTGTTATCTTTTGTTCGCACTATACAATTGTATCAAAAATACAGCTTTTGCCAGCAGTCCACGGACAAACTTTAAAGTTAAACTAGTAGACAAGTAGGGGTATATCACATTTTTTCAAATCTCGTGAACTTTTCCGATTACGACAGCAAATTGGACAATGTTCGGGCATATCACGCAATCCATTGTGAAAATTAACCTAAATGTAGATTTTGGCAAAAAGCTTTTGTCAACTTCTTCGACTTTTTCGAGCTACTGTAGTCGAACGCAAAATGAAAACAACATAGATGTGTGAGATCATCTCACCTCTCAGGAAACGTTTCACGAGGTTTTTTTTCTAAATTACTGTAGTTCATTTTAGAGTCACCGTAGTCGTCAGCTCAAATCGAAAACAGAAACATTACGAAAGCCTATTCCACGAATTTTATCTGCGAATGACGTCTGAATAGGTTTAATCATTGTATCTACGTAGTCCAGATTAAAGAAAGTAAGATAATTTCATCAAATTTTATGGACGTGTTTTCACATGACGTTTTATGAGCTTTCACAAAAAACTGTAATTTTTTAGAGCTACCGTAGTCGAACTCAAGTCGAAAACAACAACATTATGAGATCCTATTCTATGAATTTTATTTTTTAGTGACGTTTAAATTTGTTTGATTGTTTTATCCACCGTAGTCCAGATTGAAGGAATAAAGATAAGTTGATCAAATCGTGTTTTCACATGACGTTTTATATGCTTTCTACGGAATAGCTTAGAGTTACCGTAGTCCAGCTTCAATCAGAAAAATGAGAAGCGTGTTGGCTCATCCCCCAAAATTTGTTTTCAGATAAAGTTTCATTGTGTTTGCGAAGAACTGTTATTGAAATATAGTAGTCCGGATCAAATCTAGAATAACACGTTCATGTTCACTGACATCATGGAACTGATGTTTTTATGTTTGTAAAGAGAGTTTTCGAAAAGAGACTGTCTGATCTTGAAAGTATTGTAGTCTTACGGAACACTTCTTAAAGACAATTTTTGTTGGTAATCCCGGGAATTGAAAAAATATCTTCGGATCTCTAACATCCGCCCAAATTTAATTTTCTTTTTTCACTCGTCACATAAATAAAAGAGATTTTCATTTGAGTAAATCTATGTCTTCCGTTGGTGGATGCAGCACATTGGGCGGGATTTGAAGAAAATGACGTGATGTAATGAAAAACGAATTCGATTTTTCGATGGGTCTGAATTTTCAAAGATCCGGATCGATTTTTCAGGTCAGCTAGAAGCCAGAGCTAGTCAGAAACTGATTTCAGAAACCGCGCACAATACTCAAAAGAAATTTCAAAAAGTATATCCATTTTTGGAGCTCTTAAAATAACTTTTATAGAGTTTAAACTGTTCAGTCTTTGACACTTCATTCTCAAACAGTTCACAAACTCTGCCTTTGAACCAAGGTCTATGTAGCTACTCTTGATATGAGTATGAACGTTTTTAACACAGCTTACCTGTTTTAGATTTTCTATTAATTGTTGTCATTTTCTACTGTAAAGGTAGCTCTTGAGCATCTCTGGTGAATTTAGAAATCAACTACTTTATCTTATGAACTCCTCCCTAACCATAAGATTGCCTCATTCAAAAACATGTAGCAAAATTGTGTGGGCTTGTCACATCAAGTCCAGTAGTTATTTCTCTGACGGGCAATAAAAATTACTAAAATTATTGGTTTTGACGAGCTTTCTTGCATTTCTCTATTTCTGAATCGAGTCGTAAAGCTCTCGTCGAATGACATATGGTTGTTTTCGTACAATTTTTAATTCTGGGGTACGTACAGTCATCCTGACGTTCGCGAATCCTCTATTTTGAGAGAAATCTCTTGCTGGCAGCTTGTATGTCGCATTGTTTCTTTCTCTTTCTCTCACTCTTTCTCAGGTATGCCCCGCCCCTTTACGAGTAGGACGTACCCCGTAGGCACCCAAGCCCATTTTACATTTTCGGCAAGCCAGGAGCCGTTTTCGTCTCATTTCTCTCTCTCTCTCTCTCTCTCTCTCTCTCTCTCTCTCTCTCTTTCTCTCCCTTCCTCTTCTTTCACCACCTAGCACCGTTTTTCTCGACTTTACTTCCAATGAGTTTGGTCAGCAGATGTGCACTGTCACAGCTGTAGAACTTAAGGGGCGGTAGTGGAAAAAAACCTCCGTGTAGGAAGAGTTCTGCTCAGTCTTTCATTCCAATTCACTCCGATATGACGAACACTTCTCATTAACCCTATTCTCATTCCTGTATTCAGCCTATCAACTCCCAAATCCATGAAAAATTTCCAGAATGCTTGAAAAGACTCTTATCTTCACTTTGTGCGTCTCTTCTGCTATCGCTCTTGGAACTCTTGAGTTCACGGTCTCGTCATCGGAGCCGGTCCAGATGAGCTTCACTCCCTTCCCCCAGGACAAAGGAGAGTCTTACGATCTCTTTATCACCCCAGGACAATCTGGAGGCGTCCATGTGCGTGTGATTAACTCGGTGAGTTCCTTTCAGAATTGTGTAGGAATGATGTCCTCCACACGCGCACACTTTTTCACCCGAAACTAGCGTGATAGCAAGTGATATCGTTTTGAATGTGAATTTCTTACAGGTTTTCGTCGAGTACCAAATCGATGTGACGTTCAACAACAGTGTCATCACTGTTGGAAGAACGCGTGAACTGAACTCGTTCGAAAAAGATTACGTCTCGACTCATGAAATCAAGGGCGTGGTAATCTCGGTTGGCATTGTTTTCAACTGTGACAAGTTAGTTGATTTAAGATACTCTTGAATATCCAAGCTATTTTTCAGAAACTTCTACTCACCGGACTGCATGACCTTCTGCTCCAACGAAACTCTCGCAGTTGAGGACCAAGCATGTGACAAGAACGGCCGCAACATGTGCATCTACGGCGAATCTGAGCCAGCAAAGTGCATCAGAAAGCCGAACGAACACCACGTTCCACCACTCCTCATTGATGCTCTTAGTGAGTAATATGTATATGTAACTTAGTAGCAAATAAAAGTATATTGAATACCTTAGTCAAAGGAAACATTAAGAACTTGATGCTTCAGTTCAACTCTCGTGCTACATACTCATCGTCTCCTTCGTCCTCGGTGGCTACCTTCTCTATGTCATCTGCAGCGAGAAACGAACGGAAAAAGTCGAACTCGTTGCCGCCAAGCAGGAAGAAGAAGCTGCCGCTCAGGCTGGTCAGACCACGACCACCGTTGTCAAGTTCTCGGAACTCGCTGCTCGTCACGACATCTAAGTGTATGAACCAGCAGAGTTATTTTTTGTGCTATTGTGGATCTCTGAATAAATATGTCCCTGTTGTCAGTTTCTGAAGAAATCGACTCTTTCAACCTCTGCGATATGTCTTGGGAAGCAGTAAGATGACGCTAATTCCGGTAACAGAAACGTAGTGGTAACCAGATGGTAATAAAAGGACGTTCAGCTGATGAACTCCTATCCAGATGCAAGTCGATCTGTGAACTCTGTATTTGTCACGACTGGAAAGTGGTAGACTTCTTCCTCTTTTCGTGGGTAAAAAAAGCTGACAAGTGGTGTAACGGGGAAACTGGTGTATATGAGAAAGATAAATCGTTGAAACCGTGCACAACATTTGGGTCTTCCCATGCACCATGCACAACATATGGGCTGGCCACGTTTCTCAACAATCACCTCAACAATGGTTAAAGAAGGTCACGGAATGGCCCCCCTTGGGCAGAAGAAGGAAAGTCGGCAGACCGTCTCCGAGATGGAGTGATGACATCAACAAAGCGAGGGACGACATCCTCCACTGTCGATCCAAGACTGGACAAAGACGACGCGTTGGTTCCCTGGTGCGAGAAACCCCGTGGTCAACGTTGGCTAATGACCGTTCAACCTGGAAGTTTCTGATTTATTCGGACTCAGTTGGAATCAAACTTTGCCCAGCTTGGAAAACCAATAACGTCGTTTTGGTCTCTCTATGAACCCCCAACCACGCATATTATTTGAACTCCTCCATTTTCATGTCATCCTAACGTCTCAAAATTGTCACGACCACGTCATAACGATATATAGCTTGCCCAATGAGTGCAGCTGTTATCACCTTTCAACGATGTTGTTGCGACAAAACTGTTTTCAGCTTTCTTCGACGAGATGAAATGTGCAAAATATTATCAAAAACAGAAAATGTGATTTTGGATCATTGCATTATCGACAATTTTGTTTTGGCTGATTACATTCCAAATCAAAATGAAGAATCCTTTTTTTGAATCAGTTGCGCACAGACTTCCAGTTCATTTTTTTCGTAGTCATCCTTCGAAGTCAGAAGTTCTATCAAACAAAAATAAGTTTTCACTCCATGCGTTTGATATTTGCACCCAATTGACAAAAATGTTTTAAAAGAGAGCTCTCATGAAACAACAATTTTAGAATATTATCTTTTTTTGTTTATTCAACGATCCATTTTTCAAAGTTTCGAGTGGACAGAACAATGACCGCAAAGAACTGAAGCCGACTTTAACGGGTTACGACAAGTCTTCTAGGCAAGTGAAGATGACCAACTAGCACCGAAAGGATATCCAGATGGGTTCTTCAACTCCAGATGTGAGTTACTCGGTAACTGTCACGGCTGACGATAAGAAGACTTCCAGGTGGTATGTTCTCATCCATATGCGAGTCAATCTGTGAACTCAACAACTGACACGACTAAAAAGAACAGTTTTCTTGCTGATCTTCGTGGTAAGAACATTTCACAGCTGTCGAAACTTAGAAATATGGATCTAGGGGTCTTTCAAATAGTTGAAATAACCTACACTAGGATGAAATATGTAAAGTACGGAATTGTTATCAGATTATACATGACACAAGAGTTTTATTTTGTTCTTTTCTTTTCATGAATCTGAAAACCACACATGCTATTCGAACTTCAAAATGTTCATGTCATTGTAATTTCGTTTCAAAAATATCACAGTGACGTCACTGCGGTCTATAAATTGTCCACAGAGTGTTGCGCTCATCACGTTCCAGATGAAGGATTGCGAACTACTGAAAAAAACGACGGTTCCGAAGTTTTCCTTCAGAAAATGAAGTGCAATAACTTTCATCCATAAAAAATTGTGGAATCTAGATTTTCATCATTATTTTTTCCGATTTTCATAATCCGAAAACAATTGTGGATCACTTGCAAAAATCAAATGAAGCAAGATTTCTAGTTCACATTCTTCTGTAGTCTTCCTGTGAGTTGCATGTTTGACCTAACAAAGGGATTACTCATCAACTACAAACAGTCCGCCAAAATCTTCAACAATATTTACACATGATTCTAATAAAATAATCATGAAACTACATTTCTAAATTTTTATCTTCTGAAGATACTAAACGTTCCATTCACAAAAGCAATTTTTATAAAGAGTTCATCACGTCGAAACTCTTCATTCAAATGTTGTCTCGGAAAAAAGATACCAGGACTGATGTCGACTTTTCTCGGGTTAAGCCAATCTTAGGCAAGTGACGACCAACTGACATCACCAAAGAGACATCCAGATGATAACTCCCATTTCATATGTGAGTTAATCTGTGAACTTGGTAACTGTGACGACTGAAAAATGGTAATCTTATTTCAATAGTTATTCGAATCGTCAGAAGTACGAAACCATGGGAGAAGTACTGTATGTAAAAGTTCATGACATCTTCTGAACAAAAAAACACACAAAAATGTTCTACATGAAAAGTTCATTGTTCGACCTGCTCAACACATCTGGCTAGGTCTCAACTGTGGATCACAATAACGTTCAAGGTCAACTTCTGTTAAAAACAGAAACAGAAACCCTCACGCCGTTTTCTTCTTTATGTGGATTTGAGGAAAACACGCATGACATGTGATTCCCATAATTTCCGTGTCATCGTTCCGCCGTTTCAGAATTGTCGAAATAATGTGACACAGCAGTACATAGCTCGCCGATTGAGTGTCACATGTACAACGTTATAACGATCTTTTCAACTACTCGAAGATAGTCTCGAAATGTTCTCGGGATGTTGAAATATGGAAAGGTCAGATCAAAAACAGTAACTGTTATTTCGACAGATCACACTTTAAATACAAGGAACGTTCACCATAATAAATCAGGACAAAACGTGCTGTTCGATTTTTTCCTATAGTTTTCCTGTGGAATTTCAAATTTCACATTGCAAGTAGTGGGCTATGCAGCCCTTTTGTGTAGTTCGTCATTTTTTAATTTTCACTCAGTTATGTGTATGGTTACTATTACTGTCCTGGAACTTATTGTGCCAACGCGTGAACTCAATACGAGTTCTTTCTCTAGTCAAAAAATAAGCAGCTGGCATTTTATTACACGTAGAACTAACACAGATGCAATGGCAAACGAAAAACGGTTCCATCGGTATTTCAGTGAAAAACTAGGAAGAACAGACAACGAACTCAACTTCAAAACAACGAACTCAACTTCAAACAACGAAAAAGTGTGTGGTCTGGTACAATTCTGTCAATGCCATTGAATTTTTGGTATGTTCACTTACATCAATAAATTTTTGGAACATGTGTTTTTTACAATGAAGAATCTATTCGATAACTCATATATGACTTTTCGTTACAAAAAATAAGCTATTTTTGTTGTAATATTTCTCTCTCATGTTCTCTCACGACGACGCTCCAATTAATTTTGTAAATTATGGGTACGCCCCAATGTCTAATTCAATGCCAACAATTTATTGCCTTTTCACACTGCTTCGAATTTTCATTTCAGCCAAGAAACATCTCAATTGACGGAACATGTATCTCTCCAAGCGTAGAGGAACCAAGCCTCTGAAGTTAATCATCCCACCGCGAAGACTTCTGCTGAAACTTAGTCTGTTTAACCCACTGCTGATGCCACCACCGCCACCAATCGACCCGGCACCAGCACCACCACCAGTACAGGATCTGGAACGGAAACCTTTCGAGTTTCCAGGTGAGAAACTTATCTTGTTCGTTGAATAGAAACAAGAGAGACATAACATAATATGCAAAATGAACCGTGAAAAAAGTCGCTTCAAATCTTGCGTGAAACTGTCTCGCGTATTGAACGTTCCTCCTTAGAGTTGCTTCGTGAACCAGTACGCTTTGGGACTTTAGAGGAACATTTTTGTTTCTCACTGTTGATCAGGAATATATACATATGTATGTACGTGAGATTTATACTATTCAATCCGTCAGCTTAAGATCTGACTCAACGTGACTGATTCATTCGAAACAGTCAGCTATCAATTCTCTTTTGCATCAAATTTTGTATTGGACCAATATTGTTGTGAATTTTCTGACAACTCCCACTTTCTTGCAATCCAGCATTACCATCACAACCTGCTTCCAATAGGACTTTATAATGCAGAATCAAATGAAACCGTCTCAAGCGTGATGAGTGAAATCCTGAGGTGGAATGAAACTCTCTAGGACAGTAGGTTAAGGACACTTCGAATTTGAGACACAGTAAAAAGTAACAATCCAGAAGAGGGCCATAACAGTTGGTAACTTAACAGCAATGAGACAGACTTTAAGTGGAAACGGCACATCATATTGGGTGAAAAATCACAGATTGATATCACGTTTGACAACACTATAGTATTGATAAGCAGTGTTTGGTGACTTCATAGTGTAAGAAACAGATTTGGGTTACATTCTAAAAAATGTGAACATTCGGAAACAGGACATCAAAATTGGTGGAAATTTGAGAATGGGACACTGAGTTGGGACATTCCAATGGTAGGACACAACGTTTAGAAAATGACACACCTGGGCGATCATCCGGAGATATGATCCATGGTTGGGCTACATACCGAAAGTGGTAGACGATGTTTCGCGACCCTCTCGGATTCTAGGTAATTGTCTGAAAAAATGACATCATGTTTGGTGATCATTCGGTTATGGGACTTTTAGTGGTACACTACAAAGGTGGGACACCATTTTTTGTTTTTAGTGGTACATTATGTTGGGTGATCATCCGGAGACAGGACATGATGTTGGGTCACATTTGAAAGCTAATACACCAGGCTTCGTGACCCGCTAAAAATTAGACTGCAAGTTGGATGATCAACCTAACATGGTAGGACATCTTGTTGCGAACCATTTCAAGAGTTGGACATCAATTTTGTCAATCCTCAAGAAATGGGCAGCCGCGTTGGTGACCAATAAGAAGGTGAGCACCAGAGTTGCACGGAATTCCGACTTCCGACTTCCGCCTTTTTTTTTCACTTCCGACTTCCGATTAACAAATTTTACTTCCGACTTCCGTCAAAAAACTTTTTTCGTGAAAAATGACGAAAAAAATCGTGAAATTGACCTATCACCTGTTGAGAATGCGCGAATATACAATATATCTGGTGTTTTCATTTTTTTTGCACTCCCAACTACCATTGAGAAAATTCTACTTCCGACTTCCGACTTCCGCATTCCGACTTCCGACTTCCGTGAAAAAATTTCACTTCCGACTTCCGTTTGAAAAATTCACTTCCGATTTCCGACTTCCGTTTTGAAAAATTTTACTTCCGTGCAACTCTGGTGAGCAACCTATGGTGAGCACCACTCCAAAAATGGACTTTTGACGACTCTCCGGGTACGGGAAACAATGTTGGATAATCTAGGCAGGAATGGTACATCACTCTGGGAACGGAGAACCAAGCTGGTGTACTAGAGAGAAGTGGAATAATGATCTAGAGTAGAACTTTGATGAACTTCGATGAATTTCATGTTATATGCGTGTTCATGAAAAAACAGAAGCACTACCGTACCTTTTAGTATGACCGGGGGTGTGAAAACAATTTCTATTTACGATATTTTTGATTAACATCAGTCACGAATGTCACATAAAATAGCATCGTTCTCGTGGCAATTTTCTTATTCAATCACATCACCTGATTTCAGCCGCACCCAGCACTACGACTGTCGCAGAAATGAAGAAGCGTGAGTGATTAAGCGAAAAACCCTATCTCAACTTTGAATCGCGCGTTTCGCTGTTTAATAAACAGATATCCAGTTTGTTTTTCTCGAATAGGATGATAAGAGGTACACTGTTTTCTTATTTTAATTTTAAAAAAATTAGAGACCTTATGAGATACTGGGCTTCGTAAAGGCTTGGCAACCCCGAAACTCCAAACCCCTACATGTACATAGTTTTTTTCTAATTTTCTAGCTAATTTTCAAAAAAAAAATTTAAAGTCGCACTACAAAATTAATTTTGCATCTGAGACAAACGAATTCTTCTGAAAGATCACTCCACTTTTGATGGCTGTTACAATGTGGCTATCTCTGAATTAATGACGAACATTATTTCATCATCACGAGTTCATTATCCGATTGGGGGAAATTGTCTAAAGTGAAAAACTGGAGTCAAGTTTTTATCATACTTCTGAAGTTAAGAACATATTTGTAATGGACGGATTTCATTCGATTTTCGCCTATCATCATCATCATAAATATCATATTAATAATAGAACAAGGGGACCGCCCCCTTTGCTCCGCCCCTGATATGGTTGAAGCCGATTTTTGGGTGGTCCTTTTTGGTTTTGGTTGGCGGAGGGTTGGAGGGAGCTCAGGGAAACGTTTCATAGCCAGATCTGGAAATTTCTGGCTAGAATTGGCACGATCTGGCTCAAATTCTCCAGATCTGGCTTACATTTTTCAGACTTCAATCAGAATTAGCCAGAATAGAGGGAAATTTGAGACCTAATGAAGTTTGAAGATTATAGAAACAGTATAAAAATTATTTTCTGTTGGAAAAATTTCTTTAAAACGTTGCTCTCTCGGACTTTCTGTTTCCAGATCTGGCTTGAAATTTCCAGATCTGGTTCACTATTTTCAAAAGTACCGGAATACGAGTAAAAATTATTTCAATCTGTTCGAAACACAGTCTGATGCTATAATCATCAACTAAATTTTGAAAATTTCTTCAATGAAGAAAGTTAGGGAACATAATTTACCCCCCAAAAAAAACGAGCCAGATCTGGCGCTCACAAAATTTTTTCAAACGTTGATAACTCAGTTGAAAAACGTTTATAGGTCACAATATTCACCCACAGTACTTCCAGAAGCTACTAGAGCAAAAATTGAAATTTAGAAGCTGTTTGGTGATTTCACTCCAGATCTGGTTCGTCTTTTTCCAGATCTGGCTATGAACTGTTTCCCTGAGAGGGGTTGTTCAGAAGTGGCCCTGGCGGGATTCGAACGCGCGTTGAGAGAGTAACGATCGGACGCGTTAACCACTCGGTTAGGCATGGGCATATTGCCAATCATTGGCAGTCGATTGGCAATGCCTCTTTTCCATTGCCAGTAGCATTGGCAGTCAATTGACAATGCTATTGGCAATGCAGTTTGTTATAACATCATCTTTAACATCAAGAAGGCCTAAAAATCGAAACCCAAGTCAATTGCATTGCCAATTGACTTTCAATGCTACTGGCAATGGAAAAGAGGCATTGCCAATCGACTGCCAATGATTGGCAATATGCCCATGCCTACACTCGGTCACCGCTACATATTTTTTGTCAGCACGACTCACGTGATCACTGGGGGCCTCGAAAGTTGTTCTAGCCGCACGTGCATTAGTCTTCGCCATGTTTGGATTGTACAGGGGAGTGTGAAATCGGGCAGTGAGGAGAGTGTGGGAGAGAGAGAGAGAAATGTAAATGATGCGAATGAGAGAGAGAGAGGAAAGAGAGATAGATTTTTGAGAGAAAAAAGCGTTTTGGAGCGTTAGCGAAAAAACTCCAACGGCCCGAGCGTAGCGAGGAATAGCTGGTTAATAATGAAACAAAGAGACCGCACGATTCTCGTGAGCACTGGGGGCCCTTGCGTCTTATTGCATTGGTTCTAGCCAGACTTGCATTTGTCTTTGACGCATTTGGATTGTACAGGAAATGTGAAGCGAGCAGCGAAGAGAGAGAAAGCGAGAGAGAAAGAAAGAGAGAGAGAGAGAGAGAGAGAGAGAGAGAGAGAGAAAGAAAGAAAGAAAGAAAGAAAAAGGAAGAGAGACTAAGAGTGAGAGACAGAGAGAGAAAAAAGAAGAAAGACAGACTGAGAGAAAGAGATAAATAGCAAAATTCTTGCCTCTAAAAACCACTACTTTTGAAAAAATAAATAGTCTGAATATGTGATTTTGTAATGAAAAAAAGGAAAAAAGGGTCCCTGAGCGTAGCGAGGGCAACTTGCTTGTTTTCGAAATGACGTGATAAAATGGAGCTTTTTTCTAATTTCAAGGTCATTGAGAACGCACGAGAGAAAAAAAACTCAGTCATCAATCAGTCGCGTTTGTTTTTTGTATGTACATACATACATACAGTGTGGGCAGAAAATACGTGAACGGTACACGAAGCTCCGCTACTCGAACAAGATTCTAGATTACTATCTGAAATTTTGGTCTATTGTAGCCAGCACTGTTCTCCACGAGTGTACTAAATTTCATCCTGATTCATCAACTTCGAAACGGTGTATGATGATTTGATTGGAAACAGTGGATTTTCAAGTGGACATAAAATAGAGGAATGCTACTGTAACTTGAAGGACAACTCTCGGAATTTGGAATTAATGATGAAAGGACACGTTATAAAGTTTTTTTAACAATTGATATTTTTATTTTCATCATTCCGACAATTTTGACAGAGTTACGATCAAATCTTGTCCCGCATTTTAGAAGTTTTTGGTTTCCACCGCGTTAGTTATCAAAACGTTAGTTATTTCATTATGATGAGACAATGATTCTTAACAGTTTTCCGAAGTTTCGTAACAACATCGGTTATTTTACCCCTCCAAAGAGCCATTCAAACTGACTTAAGTTGACGTCGCTGCAATGGTGACTACGGTATCTTGTTGTAAAACGCGATGATATTGAACGATAAATGTGAAAAAAAACACTCAAATTTGGAGAAGCATATTTTGAAGACATCATCTTAGTCATTATCGACCAAAAGAAACTGCATACTGTGAGAAGTCGTACTGTCGAAGTGATGGCGCTGGAATGAACGGAGTTTTTGCACTCAAAGTGTCTGTTTTCGCCTTGTTTTGTTAACGTGCGTCTTCGAAGCGGTTCGAACAACCCAGTACCTCTAGATCCAAATTTTTTTCGGATAGGAAACGATCCTTATTAAGTAAATGACAAATGCCCCATGACATTTTTAAAATTTTTTTCACAGTTATCATTCGACGCTTTAATAACTAACGCGGTGGAGACCAAAAACTTCTAAAATGCGAAAAATTATAGGATTCGACAAGATTTGATCGTAACTCTGTCAAAGTTGTCGGAATGATGAAAATAAAAACATCAATTGCTAAAAAAAATTTTGTAATGTGTCACCGTCATCATTAATTCCAAATTCCGAGCGTTGACCTTCAAATTACAGTCCTTTATTTTATGTTCACTTGCAAATCCACTGTTTAAAATCAAATCATCATAGACCGTTTCGAAGATAATTAATCAGGATAAATTCAATACACTCGTGGGAAATAGTGTTGGCTACAATAGACCAGAATTTCAGAAAGCAATCTAGAATGCTGTTCGAGTAGCGGAGCTTAGTGTACCGTTCCTGTATTTTCTGTCCACACTGTATGTACAATATGCTTCGAAAACTGCGAGAATTAATGTTGAAACTGTCAATGTTTCTTGGCCGGAGAGACATTTTCTGAAAAAAAAACTCGGATGATGATCCAAAATCATAGCAAGAGCAGAACTGTGTTGCATTACTTTTTTGAATTTCCTGCATTATCGTTTTTTGAAGCACTTTCAATCTCAACTTTCTCGACTTAAACTAAAACTGTTATTCAGGTGTATAGCAGCTCTTAATTGCACTAATTCAAGTTAACAACTTTCTGATAATGCAAGTTTGCTTGATTCAAATTGTATAAAAACCTCAAGTTAGTTATCAGATCAGAACCCCAGGAAAGAGTAAAAGATAACAAGCAATCGCGGTTTTATCATGAGACCGCAGGAGTTACACCGCACTTCCTAGCGGCGATTTGTCTCTCAGAGAGAATTGAGTTTCCGCGTTTATGTGCCCTTTTTGTGAGATTACAATGTGGCGACAACGCTGGTGTGCCGGACCGCAAAAAAGCGCTGCAAGAAGTTTTCTATGATCGTTTTGCACGGAATCCCGCTAGATCTCGGACCATAGGATAGGATCAAGTGAGCTTGCGAAGCTACTTTTGTATGTCGGCGTTTCTAGAAGGTAGGTTCAGTACACTTCACTGAAAGGTTCGTGAAAAAACTTCGGAAAAAACTGACATTATAGGAAACTCTTAACCATATTCAATTTTCAGATGATTTCATTCTTGACAGGTGAGAAAAACTTCAAGTGAAAAGTTGAACTTTTTCGACGCGATGAATACTTCATGAAAGATTCATATTTCTCGATATGCATATTGCATAGCGACACATTTCAGCAGACAAAAACATTGTCAATTATAAAAACGGAAACATCGGAAATGGGAAAAAGTTTTATCGCAAAGTTCGGAATACCATTTTTGCGTACATACATATGTATGTTTGGTTTCTTCAGAACTATTATTCTCGTTATGTTATTGGCACAAAATACTTTCGGAAAAAAAACAGAATATAATTGAGCTCATGATCAATTGTCGTTATTCCATTTATGACAAAATTAATTTTCAAGGTTTTCGAAATTCTTAACCATCGGAGTTGTTCATTCAATTTTATGAAAATACACTTTTTGCCGATAACTGAAATATTTTGTTGACAGTACATGTGCGCACTCTACTTTTTTAGATATTTAATTTACGTTTGAATTTTTCATTTCTTGATGACTTATAGTTTTTGGTTTGGGAAATGAATAGCAGAAACCATAAGTCAATCACGTTTTCAATTCCCACATAAAATTCGTGGTCTCTTTTAATTGGATTAGAAATTGGAGCTATAAATCGTACTCGAGAACAACAAAAAAGCAAAATCTATAGTACAAAGAAATGATGGAGGGATCTTCTTAACAAAAAAGAATGAAAACTCAGAAAATTCAAAAAATGAACAGTTTTTTCAACAAAATGTTTTTGAAGATACTGTTTTGTTTTCTTTGGAAATTTATTCACAATAAAACATTCAAAAGCGATTAAGTTGATTGATAAATTTTTACATTCTTCCGATTAATACTTCTAGTTTCATTTTTTTTTCATGAAAACAATTTTGCAACAAAAGTGAGTTATGAAATAAAAGAACTACGAAAAACTAGGTGAATTATACGAACGAGCGTAAATTTTGAAAAAATCATCTTCCAGAGTCGATTCTTAAAATAACATTTTACACAACAAAAATACTCCAAAAAATCAAAAACATAAAATATGAAAAATCTTTAAAAATGTCACAGATTTCACGCGCGAACTTTAGTCGAAATCATTTTTCAAATTTACATGTGGCATCACGTGGGATACAACCTCATGGCAACATACAAAGAGTCGTTTTTCAAATCCCTTGATCCGAATGTCGATGGAGACATGTGGCTTATGGTGCCAATCTCATCGTTAATACTTTCGATGTGAGCTTATCATCTCATAGGTAAAACTAATATTCTTAGCAGTCTAGTCATACATGTTGCACTTTCTTTACATAGATCAAAAGCATATATGAAAGGTTTATAGTGAATTTCCTGAGCCTCATTATGTTGAGGATGTTCATCTCATCGCACTTTATTGCAAAAGTTCCTGGCATCACACTTGTCGCACATAAATTGAAACTATTCATGAATGTTTCTTAGTGGATGTTACTACTCCTGTTATTTTCAAGATGTTCGCTCTCTCAAGATGATTTTTCCAATGGATCACCAACCTAAGAAACTATTATTTTTGTTTTTTATCATGCTCACAAAATTAAGAGCTTTACAGTAAGCCCAAAAACAAATGTGAAAGGTGGAGTAATTTTTTTCGATTCTCATCCCGATCATCTTGATACTTTAGCATAATAGAGCTCAAATTATCAAGATAACTTTATTGGAAAATTGTGAATTTCTATCGAATAGGTTCTCTTCAATCTAACCAAAAAACAATATTTAAAAAATCCTTCGAACAAAGTAACACTTCATTGAAATTACCACTTTCACAGAGAAGGAAAATTATATGAAAGAATAAGAGAAGATCAAAGCTATCATTAAGTTGCTCCAGTAGAAGTTATTTTTGAATCGATATTGACTACATTTGTTCATCATTTTTAAACAGATTCTACACTTTTGACATTGGCCAGAAACTACACTGCACAACGGTTCCAGGTAGCTATAGTCAAAGGTTCCACGACTGCTCCAAAGTTCTCGTTCCATTTCGTTTCACATTAACAAAAGTCCGACATGTGAAAGTTCCATAAGTTCACAAGCAATGGAACAAGACCTTCTACTAATTGGATTCTTTCATGAACTTTTGGAATGAACAAAAAGTGGCGGTTCTTTGACAAATTTGATTCAATATCAAAATACATAACTAATCCTATTAACGAACTCAATTCATCCTTTCAAATGTGCTTTTGATCATCGGTCAGCCGCTAGTTTAACGTATGTCTGCACCACTTTTCTTGCTTTATACCGATTTTTGAACTCGGTTGATTTGTGATCACTTCTCCTCTTGAAAACAAGCAAAAAGTTGTTGTTTTCAAAAGTACAAATTTAATTGTACAAGTACATCAGAAGCTGTACCTACCAATTACTTGCTGATTGCATTCCCATCCTACTGCCGTTTAGCTGACTTATTTTTGATTCAAGCTCAGTTATGTTCTACTGGGTAAAATAAGTACACTAACAAAAATATTTGTTAGCGTGTTTAGTTTTCAATAGCGAGTTTTTTGTTCCGGGAAATGCTCATAGAAATTAACAATGTTTGCGTTCATGTTTTCTGAACGGCTCCATATGAAAAACTAAGAACAACATATTTTTGGTAAAATTTTCTATGTAAAAAACAAAATTATGTATCTAAATTTTTATAGTTTTTACAGTTTTGCTTTACATTTTGTGTTCTTGAAAGATTTTTTCAAGAGTTGTTGAATAGTTTTCAAACTTCAGAAATTAAAAAAGTAGATTCATTGATTTACCTGAATTGGGTTTTATTGTCCATTTGATTTCACACATTTATTGAGATATGAGAATGGTTCCGAAATTCCTTGTTTCCTGTTCTAATTCTTTAAAAAATTGTTTATTTAAGAATTTATTGAAAATCTTGAATTTTTACAAACTTTATGAGAAACTACTAGATTTTAACCGTAGGCGATGAAAATTATGAATTTACTTGAATTGTGTTCGATTGTCTTAACAATTTCTCACAATCATTAAAATATGACAACTGTCTCAAAAATCTTCGAATGTGTCTAGGATGCTCATTGAAACCTTGGACTGGACACGTAGACATTTGCATGATGGGCAAGGCCAGATGTTCATTACAATGATTACGAATCAAACAAAATCCCAAGTTATGTGTGTCCATCCACTGGTCCCGCATTTCCATTTACATCGACCGGTTCTTTCCAATTAAAAATCACCTGAAGAATGGTTGAAACTACCATTAACCTCGCGCAAACACGCGCAATTTGTATTGAGAATACACGTCTCACACCCTTTTGGAGTTTGTTTGATCTACCTTCACGTCCGCTCCGAGTTGCATAAACTTTCGTCTTGAGAACTTTCAACGCAGCTCTTTTTTTGTTTCGAGACCGGAGCTCCTAGTTATAGCCCAAGGTTCCAACGTTCCGCTCTGCGACCCATCATCGTTTAGTTTAATTACTTACGTTTGTTTCCCGGCGAAGGCCTAAGTACGTCATTCTTAGAAGAGGCTATATCCATTAAAAGTTCTTACAATGACGTTACGTTATTCCAATTCTGAAAGTCATTGTCAACAAAGAACTTGGTATTTGCAGATGAAACAATCAAAACGACCTGCTGGTTTGCAATAATTTCGAGATTTCGATTTCTCTAAACTTGAATTAGTCACTGTTCTGACTTACTCCGTAGTTTTTTTCCAAATCGGATGTTTTCTTTCCAGTGAAGAAAGTTTAGTACTCTTCTCATAAATCCTCTGAAGAAACTTCGAGAGAAATTTATAAAATTCTCGGTCTTGTAAACTTTTCAAGTATCAAGGTGCAAGTATGGGTCAAATTCTCAGGCTTGAAAAACTGAGCAAGTGATTACAAAATATTTTCCCAGCGTGAACTACAAAGAATACAATATATTTGAAAATTGTTACCTTTGAGTTCTCCAATTTCGCAGGTTACACTTCCAAGCACTTTTTCATAGAGTTTCTTGCTGGAATGATTGTGAAACTTTGCTGCAAAATGATTCTATTTACTCAATCAACATGCAGTGCTAGTAAAACGAAAGAAGATAAAAAAAATGAGTCACTGTCAATACTGATGATTTTGCGAAGTTTTGGGAAAAATATTATGGTCATCTTTTGTTTGGTATTTTCGATATTTTGAAAAAAGGTTTTGGAAATGTAAAAAAAAATGAGACGAAATCACTTTTTTCTCAAACATTCATCGCTTTGTCTTGTTCAAACTGCAAGTTGTTAGTAATAAATCCCGAGGGTCCTGACATAAATCTATTTACCATTCACCAGCTCACACGACCTCGATCTTTGGCTAGTATACAACAGCCGAGTGCACTTTTGTTGTTTTCAAGTGAGAGGAAGATTCACCTCGGGTAGGGTAGCTGTAATGCTCAGAGATCAAGGCGTGTGTGTTTGAAAATAACGGATCAGAAACTGGGCCAGACTTTCACTTAGTGCACACCGCTATCATGGTCCGGCCGCTTTTTCCCAGTGAGTTTTTTGCTTGGAGACGTTTGAAGTGACGCGCTTGAGATAAATGACAAGTTGGGATGGCATATGCTTCTGCTATATGATTGTCCATAAAACTTGAAAACCATATTTCTTCTCTTTTCAGAAAAAAATATATACTGCTCCAATAACTTCACTTAATAAGTACACTCGACCAATTGTTGACAAAAACGCTAGTTTGAAAAAGAATCAAAAAGCAGAGTTAGAACTTATTCTGTTTTTTTTTGCAATTTCGCACAATTATTATGAAAATAACTTTTGAAAGTTGAGTCATGCACGCAGAAGGCCTGTAAAAACAACAGTTGCTGGGGTTTCCATATTTTCCGTGGTTATTTGATCTTTTGGTTTTTCACGACGATGTTTTGAACTCAGATTCGACTATGAAATCATGGTCGTTAGAAAAAACAAGCTAGTCTGGAGACGCTCAGAACATCGTCTGAAGCTGATATCATGGATCTCATGAGAGAAAAGAGTGCAGAATCCAGATTATTCTTATTATTTCTCGACCCACGTGCTCTAGGCTTGATTGTGGTTAGGAAATCTTCCATTTCTAGGAAAACGACTCGTATCGAGTTTCTCTTTGCAGAGAGTCCCATCCATTTCTTGTTTAATTAAATTCGGGAGCACTTTTGATCTGGTCTGATCTGGGATAGGAACGTCACCATTGTTTTGATCGGCTCGTTTCATGAATATCCCTCAATTAATGAAGTAATTGAGTTTGAACCCAATCTGCCACATACTAATCGCCGTCCTACCGGTTTTTGAACGTTTCGTTCTCGCTCTAATTGTTGCACTAGGTGACGGGGAATATAATTTTTCCAACTTTAACACTTGTTCGACACTTCATTTTTTCAGTTTCTCCATGAAACAATGATGATTTGTGGAAAACACACAAAACACATCTGGGAAAATGCGAAATTGCTTCAATTTACAATCACAAAAGTGAACGGGAATGTTTTCGTTTTGCTCAAAAGGTGGATAAAATTTTTGAGAAAATCTCAATGTTTGTGCAGGAAATTAATTTGTTTTTTAGAGTCGAAAATCAAAAAAATCCTTTTCTTCTTGTAAAGTTCTCCGTTTTAAAACTACACTATGATGTAATCCATGACCCATGGTCTTCTGAAACTTTGTTAGATAGCGTTGGGTTTCATGTGGTCACATAAAAATAAATAAATTGGGCAAAACTATTTGCCTAATGATGTAAAGCAACAATCTGTCTCTAAGTGCGTGGGTAAACTTTAACCTCATTCGGATCTCTTGAACTTTTATTGATTTTCCCTCATTTTAGAATTTTTGTTAAATTTCTACCTGTAGATGTCCTAAAATGCATTATTTCATTGATTACAAAATTTTGAAAATGACTTATGTCAAGATTGTGAATGTATTTTGAAAAGTAAAAAGTTGTTCCGAACATTTTTCTCACTCCAAACTCCTAACATCACGGAAAATTGAGATAAATACACTGATCAAATAGCTAGTTAGTTCCGTTAATTTGTAGTTATCAGCTCAATTAGTCACTCGAACGTTTCTCAGAAATTGAATTGTTCTATTGAATCTTGAAAATAGTTGTTGGCTTGGAACATTCGACTGGTATTGCAAACATGTGTGCAATAATCCGAAGTTTCGACATTTTCTATGAGTCATAGGATCAAACAGAATTACACTATTCTTTCTGTTTTGCTCACAAAATCTACATTTAGCCTCACTTATACTTTTTTCAAATGCATAGTTTGATGCCGCTTTCCCCAACCAAAAACATAACCTTTGTTCAAATAGCTCCCAAAATGTTGACATAAAAAGTCAACACGGGTTTTGAGGTTAAAATGTTCCGGTCAAAGACTAACAATGTCTGGCACAGACGATTGAGAAAAAATAAAATTACTGAAATTGTTGAATCAATTTGGTTACGAATTTGTAATGTTTCAATATTTGTGGCTCTCGACTCTGTACAAAGTAGATTCATATCAAGGCTGGTTACGAAATTTATCGTTAAATTCGATGTAACTAACAGTGGTTCTGTTTAAACTGGAAAACCGTTTAATTAACGTTTAACTGTTCCGTTAAAAGTTTTTAAAAACCGCTAATCTCATGTTTAACAGTTGAGTTTTATAGTTTCGTAAACAGCCCTGATTTATATACATAAAAAATTTAAAACATCATAAGCCGATCTCAAAATCTCCATTATAGGTAATCGCATAATCTAATTTCGATTGTTTACTCGGTTTCTGATTCAAAAACTCCAGAATTAAATGTCCTTACTCATTAAAAAAAACTTGATTAACTTAATGACGTATGTGAAATGGAGATCTTCTGACAGACAAATAGTGGTGTGGGTCGACCAGAAATGAAGATTAACACAGATAAATAAGTTATAGACTGTCACATACTAAAAACCAGTATTGTCAATCTGCATATTTGTGCATGCATAACTGTGATACGGCGTCCCTCATGACTCATCATGCCGAACTTACTGATAACAAATCAAACCTATGGTGTCTGTCATTTCCTGCTTGCTCTTCTTTTGTTTTTCTGATTCAAAACAGTGGTATTTCATTTGTCGACCATCAGTTCGAACTTCACGTATGTCAACGACCAGCGGCTTGGTTTGTTTGTACAGTTTTTATTTGAATTTGCCCTCCTTTACTTCGAGACTGACGTAGTTAGGTAGATATAGCCATGCGATGTTTCTACACCAACTTTCCAGAACTTGAGCTGCTTTCATCTCATGTTATCTTGTTGTTTTCCTATTGAAACTTGGTTATGAGGCCTCACATGATGAAATATTTTCAATTTTATGTTCATAGTATGGTTTCAACAGAATATTTCCCCCCATTTTCCTAAATTCTTCCAGTTTTTAGTTGTTCATAGAAAAGTTCATTCTAGACACTATTATTTGACTTTTTTCGATACTGCTATCAATCAACTTCTTATCCAAAATGAATGTTCAATTGCCTAATTTTAATGAAATAATATCTCATTATACCCGTGTGAACCCAATGATCGGAGATAAATAGTTGCACTGTGTAAAACAAATTTCCGACATCACTGTTACTGAAGTGAACTCGTTCCCATTTTCAATGAACCACTAGATAATCCAAAAAACCAAGTTGACTTGGTTCAAACACGGAAACGGCTTGACGGTTGAACGGGCTAACAGTTGTTGTTTATCAATTCTTCATGATACCACTACCCCTTTCTATCCTTTACACGTAGAGTTCTCACTTCATGATCTGCACATGCATATTATTCATTCTTTTGGTAGATAATGTCGGGATGCCGGAACTTAGCTGAGTCACGTTCCTGAGAACTACTCGAAGACACATGTATTCATCGAGAGTCTCATTGCACCTTAATAATTTATTCACAACTCGAAGACCCTTTCGTTCCATCAACAATGTTAGTTCCATTCCTCCGATTTGGTTATTTTCGCTCCCGCCAAAATTTTTGTCTTATGAATTCGGATGAAAGAGACTAGAGAAAAAAAGAAGACGACTGACTGCTAGAGTAGAAGGAAGTTTGTCTAAGTGCCATAGGCGCGCGTTTTGGGATTCGGTTCTAGTTAGTGAGAGTAATAGACTTGTAGTAACATTGAATCCTGGAAGAGCAGGTCAGGGGATGAGTTCCGCTTGGACCCATGTAGATGTCAAAAGAGAAGCCAATGCAAAGCCGCAGGCGCGCTCTCTCTTTCCCCTCTCCGTCCCTTATTATCAATACAAGTTTGGTCGAAGAGCTGACTGCCTGCTCGTGTGCTCGTGTGTGTGTGTTCCTCTTTTTTGTGGATGCAAGACTGACCCCTGCTCCCTAACAATCCTGCCGAAAACTGTCAGAAAGCGAACGAATACGTTTTTTGCCTGCGGAAATGGTGACGTGAAACAAGCGGCGGCTGCCGCGATCTCTGCCAGCGATACTTCATATATTCAACCGCTTACTCCAAATGGTGAGTCTTTATTGTTTTTTTCCAAAACAATGACTCACGATTGGAGAAGAGCAAAGGACTGAAACTAAACACGCATACACAAGTGCTATACACAGATGAGAAAAACGAGACACACCGCATGCTAATTTGAGCGAAAAAAGAGGCAAAATCGCAACATCCATGGGAAGCAAGTTTATGTCTGTTTCTCTTCATGAATAGCATGCTCATGAGAAATTTATGAAATTGTGAATATTGTTTCTCTTTGCATCACACAGAAGAAAAGGAGAGAGAGAGAGCAGGAGAATTAGATCAATTGCATCAATCGATCATGTTAGTAAACGTTTTTTTCTCAAACGATTGTCGATGAAATGATCATGTGCAAACCCTAGACACAAGTTGAAGTATCTTCTAGTGCTATCCACTTAACTGAACTGCAAAGTTAGCCAATATTTCATTGTCCACATGAATCCTTGGTAAATTTGTGTGTTATTTCCAACCCTCATGTTTTCACTTCACGAATACTTGCCCTTAGACACGACACGTGAGTAATCAACAAGTTTCATATTTGATTGTCCTCACCCCCCACGCTGTAGTTATGTATTCACCCAAAAGAAAAACATCCCTCAACCCTGAAACGTACTTCTTCCAACAGCGAAAGTTTCTAGATTTCTGGCATTATTTATCGTGTGAAAAACGCTTTCATTCCCCCGTATCGTCTCTTCTTTTCTTTGTCATATTGTGTGGTCACCTTCAATTTTTTTTCTGATAGGAAGATCATTCATGTTCTTCGTTTTCATGAATGAGAGAGAAAGTGAGGTGTTTCTTATGAATTATTTAACAACTTTTCCACCTCTCTAGGTCAGAGTCATTTTTTCGTTGATGCGTATCATTAACGTCCGAAACATCGGAAGCAATTTGTTTTCTGTTGCCGAGTATAACAAAAAAATCTAAAACGAGAACATCACAAGTCAAAATACTTCCGTTTTCATTCAAAATTTAGGTATATTGAAAAAGAAGAAACATTGTCTGTCATGACTGTGATCTGTAGCTTGTTTGAAACCTGATACTCTCAAGAAACATTGAATTTGTTCCGTTGCTCGATGGGTACATATACGGATCAACAACTCAACGTCTTGACCGTTACCCCATAAATGGTTTCATACACTATTCATTTTTGTTAATCCCCTAACAATCAAGACGATGAAACAAAGTTTCTAAACAAAACAGAAGATGTTTCTTCTGAAACCGTGATTGTTTTGGGCAGAAACGAGAGCTAATAGCGAACAGATGAGTCGCCTATGTCCATTGGCTCATTTTTTCTTCTCTTTTTCAGTCTGTTTTGAAGATCTATTCTTGGCGAAAAAGCAACGACAATGTAATTCAATCCCTCTTTGCTAATCGTCTCATGTCTCGTTCACTTTTAATTGGGATTCTGTCATAAAAGTTAGTTAGGGAAAGAGGTCGAGAAATAATGTTCATATCGGTTCGATGATTCTATTATATTCGCGAGAAATCCTTTCCCAGACTCTGTCGCGTGCTCTCTCTAACTCCTGCTCTTTCCTTTGTTGCATTTGTTATAAAGCCCACCGAAAATGTCAAACAGCGGCCAATATTGTCAATTGCATGAAGAACTACGTGCTCAACCTCACTTCAGTCTTGCTTCTCACACGTTGATCTTTCCAAACAACTGTAAACATCATAATTTTATTGGCTTGGCTACTCAAAACACCTCAAGCTAGACGAAATTAGATTAAGGAAATTTGCCCCCTCTTCGACTTTTTTCAAACGTGTTTTGAGCATCCAGAAGTAAATAAACTTGCTTCTAAGAAGAATTAGCAGAATAACAATTTTCCAGTCACTTTTTGAACCTATATTCATTACAAAATAAAACAACCACAAAACCATAGAAACCAGAATACCAAAATAACCCATTTCTCTCGGTTTCAGCCTCACCAAACACATGATGAGAATTATCAGCTAGGATTTCGTCATGTATGATTCTTTGTTTAATCAAGTCTCGCCGGTAAAAAAGTGAGAAAAGTGGATGGATAATCTCCTGACCCTGTAACTGAGACTAATCCTTCATTCTCTTCGTTTTATCTCTGATACTAGTTTCTCGTTTTGCTATTTTTTTTTTTTGAAGTAATCTGTAAATTGACCCCGCTTTATCAATAATTCTCGATGAGAAGTAATTGAGATTTGTATATTTCTGAACACTACGAACGGTAAAGGTCATTTCGCTATCAATACTGATGTTTACAGGTAGCTGAAATGTAAAGACTGCGGCATCTATACGTAGTTTAGAGACTATGGTCTAACGTAGCTGCGCTCATGTACTAGCCTACCAATATTTCTTGATCACGAGTCCAAATCACCATAGTCAAGAAATGCTCTTGCTGGAGTTTGCCCGATAGAATCAGTTTATGTAATAATAAAACATCTGCACGCAATCCACACGAACTACACACCTGCTGCAGAAAAAGTCATCAGAATGAAGTGAGACTTGATTATAGGAGAAACTTTTGTCTGCTATATTGAACTAAATTGGGTTCCTAACATCATCCAAGTTCAGTTTCACAAATCATCCGTGAAAAACTGCTACCCTAAATGAACAACAAGTCGAACACGTCATTTCTTTCTGGATACTAACGAATTTGAAAGTTGAACCCTGTATTTTGACCTTTAGCTTCATAGTGAAAAAAACCACCATTTATAACTACTTCCTCTTCGAATATTGTCTCCATTCCCGACTCATTAATTCAATTCATTGTTATTCTTTCCAAGTTTGGGATTTGCCAACTCACTTCCACACAAATCCCACTAGTGTACTCTGATTCCCGTTTTTGACTATGATTTCACAGAACGGAAATGAAATTGAGTCGCGTGCCACAATCTTTGGTTCACTTTTCACCTGAGCAACTTTTAGCCTTTCACCGCTTGATGACTTCCTTTTCCTAGTTCACAAAAAAGCATTTTCTTTTTCAGAACATGCTTCTCACCATGAAAGAATCAAGTAAGATTTGCTACACAAAAAAACCCAGTTGTGATATCTCTTCTTGATAGTTGTATAAGTGATTTTCTGCTGGCTTATACCTTTTCGAACTGATAAATTTGACAATATGATCGACTCAAAAAAATTCTAATTTGATAATTGTAGTTTTATGTATACATATTAACAAGACATTAACTTGGTTGTTTTCCAGAAGAAATGGCACTCCAAGTGCCTGGAGCAAAACTGGGACGAGTGGCACCAAGTGTACTGAAAACGTCCCTATCAACAAAACCGCTCTTGACCTTGTCAGATCATGACTGCTTGAAGACTCCGACACTGAGTGACATGTTGAAGGTATGATTTTTAGTCATTTCGAAAAAATGAAATCTGCGCACAATCAGCTGATTGCAAAATGCCTCGGGAATTAATGAGACATGATTATCAGAAAACTGATTCTGGAAACTGCGACGAATTGTAAGAATGATGATTCAGACACCGACGACAATTGGATCACCAACAAAACCAATAATCTTGTTGGAAGGAACACCAAAAGTTAGCCTCTACTCAGGTTTCACTCCTCAAGCGACTCAAGCATTCTTCGGAGACCATGAACCTCTGTTAGCAGGTATGTCAGATTTCCGCAGATGAGATCACTTTTTCTCAAAAGTGTTTCTTACACTGTTCTGAGTTTAACACTGTGATAAAAAGTAGCCTATTCACATCTATACCCCGCATCTCAACAGAACGTCGGCTCGCAGAGCACAGCTAATCATATGTATTTCAATCGCGATTCACATATTCTTCACTACTAGACGCCGTTTTATCGAGTTTTTCAGGTTCTGAAGCGTCTTCTAGTGCAATGACCAGTCATACTGTAACCCCTTCTATGTCCATGATTAGTGGAGTGAATTGTGAGTCTATAATGTTAAGAGAAAAGAGAGAGAGAAAAAGAGAAAAAGAGAGAGAGAAAGAGAGAGAGAGAGAGAGAGAGAGAAACAGAGAGAGAGAGAGAGAGAGAGAGAGAGAGAGAGAGAGAGAGAGAGAGAGAGAGAGAGAGAGAGAGGGAGAGAGAGAGAGATAGAGAGGGAGAGAGAGAGAGAGAGAGAGAGAGAGAGAGAGAGAGAGATACAAAATCAAGAATGTCATGAATCTTGTGAGAATGTGAACGAGAAAGAACCAAAAAGAAGAAAGAAAACTGAGAATAGAAGAATTCTCTCGCCATCAAGAGAAAATGATTCTCACAAAGAAAGAGTGCAGTACAGAATTCTATATATGGAGAGAATGCGCATTTATGTGAAGTGACTCACGTCAAAAGTCGTCTGAACACTATTCATTGATTTTTCTCGCTTCACATCACTCTCCGTTTTTTTGCAGCAAACAACTACACAAATGGACATCACCAACTCCAACAGAGACGAGTTGAGTGCAATGAAGTGGAGAAGATGCACGAGATGAACGATCATCCAAATATGATGCACCACGTGCACCAACAGCATCCTCACTCGGTTCAAGCACACCAATCACACCAGCATTCTCACCAGGAACAAGCGCATCATCAACAACAGCAGCAGCAGCATCATCCTCTCCAGCAACATCATCAAAATCTTCCACACCCCAATGAGCATGACTCTTACATCCCACTGTCTGGTCAGAAACCACCAAAGTTGACAATTGTGAAAGATGTGGAGGTGGAACCGGGTATCAGCTCTCCAGGTACGATATTGATCGAATTTTGAGTTTGTGTGGGATAAGCACAAACTAGTTCTCGGAGCTTGTGTATGGTAAAAAAAATTTCAGACTGCGGAATGACTGCAAGCATGTTCCAGTACTCGCCGAAAATCTCGCAGCTGATCACCAACATGAAAAAGGTTAGTATCATCGCAAAATCGGAGTCAGAAAAATGCATTCAAATAAGAGAAAAAATATATTCATAAAAATGTCCAACTCGAATTCTATGTTTCAGGAAGAAAATATCATAACCAACGCTAACAATGAGTCCGGTTACCAGATAAAGCTCGATGAGGAGCAGAATAACCATTATGACAACGCATTGGAGGTGCCACGTCACAGAGAAGAAAGAAGAAAGCGGCCTATCAACGATGTGTCGAATGGAAGTGAGCCTCATCAGAAGCTGAGCAACGCGTCGTCGACTTCAGAATCGGTTCGTAATGAAAAATTATTCTGAAAAAGTTTCCAAGATAAGAATACTACTTTTTTCGAATCTTGCAGTTGAAACATTCATACAGATGCTTTCTGTAAAAGAAAAGGAAAACTTCAAACCTTGCATAAAGTTCACAACGGGAAAGTACACAGAAACTTTCAGAAGTACGAATTTTGTATCGACACATTTGGCGGGAATCAAATGAGGTACGTTGCTTGTTTACATTACTATGATTAAACGCACCCTCACGGTAGCTTCTCATTCTACGACCTTTTTTCTTCACCCAAATCGAACATTTTATTCTCGCAACTAGTACCATTCTCCACCTTTTTCTGACGTTGAAAACTTGAAAACATCAGAGAACATCATTTTTTGAAAATTTCCATTCATTTTCCCTGTTTATCAACAAACCCAAGTCAAAATATTTTGAGAATGGGCGAGAAATCACGTATTAATGAGACAATGATTTCAGTGACATCACACTCTTCGAGCCCAAGATTGAGCCGCTGGACGATTACAACTACGGACAGACTCCTTCGTACAATCTCCCAATGGGTGAGTAACACAGAGTGACACTACGATCATTTACGAGGCCATTGAGTGTCTATCAAAGTAATCAAGACCAACTAAGTCATGAAAGGAACTCGAATAGGAAAACTAGAAAAAACTTGTCACTCAGCAGCGGGAGGATAGATTGAACTGAAAACTTGATGTGCACCACAGCGCCGAAAGATCCAAGCGTATGGCATTCATATTGTTTTGTCCTTTTGTCTATAGACTGGGAACAAGGCTGCAAAAAGACAGTGTAACCCAACAGCTTTTTTGCATCGGAAAAGGCTCGCGTCGACAGAATAACCTATTATTATCATCCTTTGTAGAGAAGAAGGAGTACGAGCCCGTTGATTATACCATGGCTGACTTGGACACGAAGGCTGCTGTTAAGTCCAGCTCGTCGAAGTTGCCACAAGCAGAGCGGCCTTACAAATGTCCAAGAGACGACTGTGACAGGAGGTTCTCCAGGAGTGATGAGTTAACAAGACATATCAGAATTCACACGGGCCAGAAACCGTTCCAGGTAAAAACTTCAATAGTATCGTTGTATTTGGCAAAGCAAACTTGATTTATTTGTTCATCCTAACAAAAAATAGCTTTAAGTTGTCAACAAAGACTGGATTTCTTGAATAGCTTCCTGTAAAATATCCAACCCCAAAGAAAAAAACAACAATTAACAATTTTCAGTGCCGCATATGCATGCGAGCCTTTTCACGTTCGGACCACCTGACTACACACGTAAGGACTCACACCGGAGAGAAACCATTCTCGTGTGACATTTGTGGAAGGAAGTTTGCTAGAAGCGATGAAAGGAAAAGACACACTAAAGTTCATAAGGTATGCACGTGCATTCAAGCATCACATTGGGTCAATCCAGTGCATACTTTTTCATGTGTGAAACCTTGTTTTGTATGTTTGAAATTGGTAAAAGTGATTCTTTTTTAACTTCAGTACTCATAAGAAACAAGCCTCTTTATGAGCACAGTTTTCATTTGTTCAATCGGAATGAAAACTGAACATTGAAAAAACTTCGGAATTCAGGAAAATTCAGTTGTGATATGAATTTCTAAGAAAAGTAAAGGAGAATCAGGCAGAATAAGAGCTGCATATTGCACTGAAATTCTTGGAATTTACAAGTTAAATGATTGGAAGACATCTAACAACACTCTAACAGATTCTAACATCTCTTTGTTTTTTTTTTTCAAAAACACGTTCAGAATCACCCGAGAGAAAAAACACGCACGCCACCCTCTAAATCACACTGAACTTTGAAAAATGACGTTTGGAAAGAGTTGAGAAAATCCTAAGAAAAAACTTTCAGACCCACCCAAAATCAAAAACACGCCGCGCCAACAACTCCGTCAACATGACATCATCATCGACCAACTTGGTGATGACTGATTCTCACCTCTACTGATCTAGTCAACAACAACTAATAATAAGCAACTCCGCATAAGCATTCCTGTCGAGTTTCTCATCCACAGTATAGTCTTTTTTTCAAAAAAGCATTTAGCCGTAGAGCCCTGATTAGATGTCGTTTGTGACAGTGCTTAGCTTCCATCGAATATATCAAAAACCATTATAATCATTCCCGCATAAATGTACGAGGAAGCCAGTGTATTAAATCATCAAATCCCCGATTGTGATTGCTGACTTTGTCCCCAGCTTGTTGCTCATATTTATGTGCAACTGTTTTATCAATCTAACATTTTTTCTCGCAAACAACGAGTCGTTCTTTTTCGTACTTTTTCTGATCTAATAGGCAACGTTTTTCTGTTCTTGTTTGCTGTCGATCAGCGAAAACGCTTGTAATGTATTTTTTATTTCTGTATGTAATATTTAATAAATATATTTTTGTATTGAGTTTGTTTTTATTGAACAAACAAGGGAAAGACTTTCAATTCAGAAAATATCCCTAGCCGGTTGCATGGTATGATTCAACTTTTAACCTTTCCGAGTTTTCTTGAAGAATTTTGGTTTATATTGACTGAAACCAGAAAAATAGCCATCTATATTGACGGAAATCAGAAAAATAGCCCTTCCTCTCAAGAGGCCCTTTTTCCGATTCAAAATCATACGACTTCTCTCACAGTCGACTGGTGAAGCATCACCATTTCCCATTTCTTCTATTTATACACACACTTCTCTTTTTATCTATTTTTCCGATTAACGGAATAAATCTATAATATTTTTATATGTTTTCTTGGTGACAAAAAATTAAGAGACCAGCAGAAGCAATAAAATAAGTGTTGAAAAGATAAGCCGTCTTACAATCAGTTTTGCTCACATGAGTCTTTGTTCAACGCTTTCGCAGATTTTTCTATCTAGATTGAACTAATCTAGTACTCTCAGAGAGTTTTTTCTCCAAAATCTTGCTAAAGTTATCTTATTTTCAATTAATTGCAACTGCAAACAATACTTCTAATCGGAAAATGTTGAAATTTGTTCTAATGAAAATGTTGTGTTTTGAAAATTTAGGCAGATGACATCTTCTTTGATAGAATCTTCTAGTGATCAATCCGTTTTCTTGCACTTGTACGAGAATGAATCTCAAACGTTCTCATCAGAAACGACTTTTCATGGGATGGTGAGTTATGCGTCTTCTTTGTTAGCATAGTTTACAGATAAGAATTTACACTTCCAAAACATGGTCATCGCGTATTTTCTGGTCAGTAGTTGTAGTCACCTGTTTGATTATGTTCATGACGCAAGTTTGAGGTTTACTATACAAAAATGAAAATAGATACATCAGACTGGAAATTTGCTACTCACTTATATGGAACACCACACTACTATGAAAATTGCAAATATTAAGATGGATGAGAGTCATCTTCCCCTTGTAACTGTCTGTACTCACTTGGGAACAGGTTCGCTTACTGTCATGTAGAGAAACATCTATTTCCAATTTTTTTTTCACGTTTTGTTTCTGTGAACGGTTGTGTTGAAACGGGAAAACTCGAAAGTGAAGCTTGAATAATGAAGTTCAATCGTAATTTACTTCACCTGATGCTCGAAACAAAATGTTTTCAGATTATCACACCGCATTGAATAAGGCACTTTCCGTGAGACATTCTGAACCCTACTCGATTTCAAACTCTACTCAAACAATATACAGTTTGGGAAGGTTAGAATTTGACTTTGTATCATTTAATTACAGTCGTCAAAAATGACAGCGCTTCAATATCGCCAGGTTTGGAATAAATACAGCTTACATAAATACATCCTTTTGTATGCTTTAATTGTAGCTCAGCACATTTGACGAAGACATGAAAATTCACCCTCATTATACTTCTTCCGCAAAAATGTTTCAGTGCCACTTGTCATGATGTTTTCAACAATGAGTATGCCTGCAAACTTGCAAGAGATGTTTTGCTACCAGCGGGGAAATGTTTCTCAATACCGTTCGAAAGAAGTGATCACGAGATGAAAATTGGGTTTCGGGAGAATTTTGATGGTAAAAATCAATTTTAGAATTATTTTCATCTTACCATTCCAGAAGAGGTTGAAGTTATTATTCATAATGTAGCAGAACCACCGTTCGGCCCAAGAACTTCTTTTTGGTGCAACTCGGATAGTAGTTGTAGTGCTGTGTTTATGATTGAAGAGGTATTGTCTCTCATGATTATTGATTATAGTCTCCCAGAAAATTTTGTTTCACAGAAAGACTCACGGATCGTGTAGAAATGAGCAATACGATGGTTCGAAGTATATTGAAGCTGATTGTTATAAAGATAGAATGGAACAAATGTATAGGAAAAGGTGAGCTAAAATCTCTTTTTTTTTGTTTTTCAGTTACGACTAGAAGAACTGCAAATAATCATGAGTTAAAAGTTCTCATGATTTTCATCTTTCAAAAAACTCCGAAATGGAACCGGAATTTGAAAATTTCTAATATTCACATAAAGAAGATAAACAGCAAAATGTATAGCTGATGTTTATTTCTATAAATTAAATTTTATTTTTCATATTTTTTGAAAAAAATAAGTGAGTTCTTCACTTTGTTCTCTGTATTTACTGAGTAATTTTTTGATGAAAAAACAAAAGTTACATACGGTTCAAAAACTTCTTCATTTCTGATCTGATATATTCCAGCTGTAACTGTACACTTTTCTCCGAGAACATAAATTTCCGGTCGTGCAGTTTACCAGACCTTCAGAGATGCCAATTAGGTAAAATTCGTTGATTCAAACTACAAGTTTTACTTTCAGAGAAGCCATCCGGAACATGTCCAAAACAGTGTGAAACTATTGAATACATACTGTTCAATGTAAATAACATTGCTTCTGAGTTTAGAACAGACATATAGAAGTTCATGTGAACGTTACAGGAAGCCTTATCTGCACTTACGCCTCAAGTCTGACAAAGTAAAGTCATTACGTCAATATCAACGTCTGAGGAGGATCGATGTCATGAGTAAGTGGATTGGTTTTTTTAAACATGAAACCTTTTAAGGTTATTTTGGTGGATTTCTCGGTCTTTTTCTAGGAATGAGCTGTATCACATTGATGGAAGTATTTGTTTTCATTTTTAAAACGGTTTATGCTTCCATTGCCGAGGTTTCAGTAGGTCTATATCATTCATGATAGAATATTCAGAAGAAATCCGAATACCATCAGTCGCTGGTTCTTCCCTGTGACGATAAAATGAGAATCGATCTTCGTTCACCATCTTTGCAGATTCATAGAGATTCCCAATGCAATATAAGAAGACCTTCGGCAAAAGTTATAGAAGTTTGCAACTTAATTTATATTTTCTCTTCATTTCCTTATTTCAGATTCAACTGAAGAAACAACTACTTCGAAAACGAACAAGTAACCTGTTGTTTTGAAGTTTTTTACCTTGCGAATAAATATTCACCAACACTATGCAAACGCGCTCCAATGTAATCACGTCTCGTAAATCAAACAAGAAGGATTATTTATTTTACATTTTATCATATTCTGAACCCTTGTTCATCTCTAAAAGCTTGAAGATCACCATTGTTTCGAGAGAAAAAAAAACCAATTTGCAGTCTTGGGCCGGCGGATGTTATGCTTCCGAGCACTAAATAGATTATTCAGAAGAAGAACGAAGTAAGTTTCACCACTTGAGTCTGAAGTTATGTCTCCTTTCAGCATGAACCGAGACATCATCGCAATTCTGCAAGTTTCTATTGCATTTTCGTGTATTTTCACAGCTTTCAACACTCAAGGCTTCACGTTGGTGAGCTTTTGATTATTCTTAACTATTATTAACTGATGACTCGTTTGTAAAAATAATACTCATGTATCAAAATTCGGAATTTTTATGACTTTCTGCTAATTATCAAAGCTGAATAGAAAATCCCGCCGAAAGTCAAATAAACGACCGGATTCTGAAAAATGTCTGAAGGTTACTGGGAATGGCCGTGCTTTTCATTAATTGTTCTCTGGTTCATCTGAAAGTTCAAGAAAGAACCGATTTCATTCTTAACTGAAGTATGAATTAACCGTGTATTTTTTCTCTGATGATTGATAAAAAAAACTGGAAACTGCGAAAATGTCTGTAAATTATTAAAACCAATTTTTTTGAAACACTTTGCAAATTACTGAAATCAATTGCAAATCATGCGAGTTTTCGTACATATCGTATTCTGGTGATTTTTGATTAATGAGAAGAATACAGTATTTTTTAGAAATATCATAAAGTCGCTGAAAACTGCTGTTAATTTGAGAAACGATCGAGAATTAAAAAACAATTTGAGTATTCGAAAAGTCATCAAAATGATCGTAAGCACTTTTTCAGATCAACTATCTTCGAAAAGTTGCCAAAACCAAACCAGAGACAGGAATCACCGAATCTAGTGGCTACATTGGGTTTGTACAACTTTCATGTTTCCACCATTTTCATTTCAGATTCTCAATTATTTATGGAGTTTTCACATTCGGTAACATTTTCGCGCCATACTTTGTGCGACGATTCGGACCCCGTGTAGTACAGGTAAACTTCTTTTCACAAAGTGATGCAGAACTTCCATCCAAGACGGAAAATGAAGAGTTTAGGTTTTCAGGTTATCGGTGCTACCTTCTATTTTGTATACATCTCGTCGTTTTTGCTGATTTCGGCTACTTTCTTTTACACTGCTTCTGCATTAGTTGGATTTGGAGCTGCACGTAAGTTTTAAAACAACCAAGAAGTCTTGAACTTTTTTCAAATCACACAGTCTCACAACAATAAAAAAGCAAAATTAATTTTCAAAAATTGAAAACAAGTTTTCGGTTTAGACTGCATTAACTCCCACGGTGGTTTTCTCAAAACCGATTTCAGTTCTTTGGACAGCGAATGCCGACTATGTCAATCGTGTATCTCTCGATGGACGAATGGGTAGGAACTCCAGCATTCTTTGGGCATTTATCCAAGCTTCCATGATTCTGGGAGGCGCATTCCTCTATGTTTTCAACAAACTGTGAGTTTTCTGTGAGAGTGATCAAGACTATCTACTGGTTCAGGGGTTACTCTGACGATGATTACGGCTTGGTGTACCGCGCGTTTGCAGTTTTGAACCTTTTTGGCATTCTGGTACTCTCACTTCTGCCGTCAGCTGAAAAAGTCGGTAAGAAAATCAAAAATTACCTCAGTAGAAGTAAAGAATTCAGAAGAGCCAGCATTAGTTGACCTCGAAGACCCAAGTGAAGATTCGACAGAATATGATCCAATCATCCCAGTTGTAGAACACTCGATTCTGAAGGAGTTTGGTATGATTTGAAGCACATACAATACGAGAAATGTTGGTTTTAGCAAACATGTGGAAAACCCTTACCTCGTGCAAGATTCTTCTTCTGATCCTTGGATTTTCCTACACTGGATTTGCCGTTTCTTTCTATTCTGGAGTATTCTCAACATGTGTTTTGTCTACATCAGCACTAAGCTACGCCAAACAGTATGCCGTTAGTCTCATTGCTGTTTTTATTGGTATTGGCGAGATCGTTGGTAAGTTATTACAATAAACAGTTGGAAACAAATCAATTAACCGCAATATTCTCGCAAGATTCTCTCTCTCTGTAAAATTCAAAAGTAAAGTGAATTTTTTGTGAACTTGTTATTTGATAGTTTTTCCGCAAGTGATCTGAACTTGAAACTTTCCGATGATTTGTGTTTTGAAAACGATATACCTTTTTCTTACAGGAGGTCTAATTAACAGTGCAGCGACACCGGATGGTCGAGTGAACCGCAAGATAGTGACGATTGTCGGGTTCAGTGTGAGCTTGATTGGTTACGTTCTCGCTTTCGTTTCTCTCCCGAGTGACTCACCATTGCACGAATCTACAGAGAAAACTCTCATTGAACCAAAGTGAGTGGAAAAGCGACAAATAAAAAAGAACGCTTCGATTTAGCATGGTCATTGTTTGCATAATCTCGGTGCTCCTCGGCTTCAGTGACTGTTGCTGGCAGACACAGATCTATGTAATCCTGCAGAAAATGTACAAAGATGATATTGGACCTGCTTTTGCGATTTTCAAAATTTTCCAGGTATGAATGAAGTATGATATAAAAAAAAGAAATCAGGATCAGTGCGCAAAGTTCTAGATGAATTGCTTTTGCCAATGAACAATATAACATTAAAAAGTCAAAATAGTTATTTCATGGTAAATTCTCACAGACTACTTTTTGTTGTTTTTCGATATTTACGATTTGTTTGGAGTAAGCTGGTTTCTGTTAATCTAATCGCCATATTGAAAAGTTCATATAATACCAATTTTAACGAGAAACATCCCGTTTCAAAACAATGTCGCTCGAGCAAGTGCAGATGAATTATGTCCTATTTCAGTCTGTTGGAGCTTGTGCATCATTCTATTATGGAAGCTTCATGAGTTTGACAATTCAACTCAGTCTCATGGGCATATCCGGAGCAATTGGAGGAGCTCTTTTTATTTACAGTGACAGAAAGGCAGATCGTGAAGAATTGCATTATCACTAACTTGAAAATGTATAAATGATTGGAATGCTTTTAAAGTTCTGCCCGTGTCTATATTCTAATTTTTTATATTTATTAAATTGTGACATTGCTGGTTTTTGATATACTTGGCATTTTCATTGTAATATGCTGGTTGAACATTTCGAGATTATTGAAGAAAATAAAAAAATTTGTTGATTTTGTATTTTCCGATAAAGTATGTACAATAAGAGAGCTGGGAGATTAGAGAAGGTATGTTAACAACGAGTTGGCGCAGTTTCTGACAAACGTGAATATTCAAATTTTCATCTGGAACATCGTTGTTCAGGTTTTCGAACGTGTATGTAGTTGTTTTTAAACATTTGTTATCACCATACAGAAAAACACATCGGAAATTTTCTCATTCGGTGTTTTGATTTCGGCATTTTTTTTAGACCTGTGAATGACGTGACAGTTTGAGAAATGAAAGTGATTCTATTTAAATGCTTCCGATAGTGAAGACAGAAAATAAAAAGAGTAAAAGGTGATTTTTAAGGAATTTTGACAAAGTTGGTGAAGTTTGAATGAGAATGAAGTTTCGCTTGACACTGTGAGTGGTGAAAGAGAAAAAAACAGAATGAGAGGAACAAGAAGTGTGGGGGTATAGAGAAAGTTTGACCAGCGCTCTGTAATTTTAATGTTTCAAGAACACGGCATGATTGTGTCCGGAATGTGGTCTCGGTTAAGGCAAGCACTCGGGGTAACTGCAGCTGTTTACCTCAAACTTGTTAAATTGAACCAAAAACGCAACCAACGTCGTTTTGTTTTTCATTTAGCAACGTTTTTTCATACCAGATAAGGAATGCTAAACATATAGAAATGATAAATTATGATTTATTGAGAATCATTATGAGAGATAAAACCACACGAAGAATCTCCGAACAAAAAATCTGAAAGTGGTTTTAGAACACCAGTTTGGGAATTAGAACAGCAGTTGAACAATTGTTATTCAACTGACGCGTTTGGAGAGAATGATGCACTGCTTGTTGAGTCACTAGTTTTCGACGTGTCCAGGATGCTTGGCAGTAACCATGGTAGGTTTATGACTGTAGGGCGCTGAATTGTCAGTTTTTTGTTGTTTCAGTTACAAGTACCTGTAGAATGTGTTCCATCGAGAAAGAAGGTTTTGCATTGAACTGGAAAATAGTGTTGGGTTCTTCTTTTTGCTGAGATGACTGGATTGCGGTTTTCATTTTTTTCATACTGGCAAAGTGTTCAATCGCTTGTAAGATGTGTCCTCCACAGGCTAAAACATTTTTTTAGAAAAAGAGAGAGAGGGAGAGTGAGCAAGAAAAAGAGAGATAAATAAAATACCTTCAAGAACCAACTGTAGAATGTTCCGTTCATGATCTTCAAACAAAGTGGACAGAAGTTCGATTGCAGTGAAGTTGTTGAGTTTCTCGTTCTGAAAAATTTAAATTATACTAACGCATGTTTTTCTCAAAATTGTCTCTCCAAAACGTTTCTGGAAGAATTGGTAATGAGTAATGACATACAGTTTTTGTGAAAGAATTTTATTTTGCTTTAAACTCTGATATTTTGATTCACATGTGGTTTTTTAAAACAATTTCCGTAAGTACGAATCACTTCCTATTCACCTGTGGCTCATCTTCCCTTTTCTTTTTGGAGACTGGTTCTTCCTTCTCGTTATTGACAGGAGACGACGATCCTTCTTCAGAATCCTGTTCATCATCGTCATCATCGTCACCTGTGTTCCAGACGGGTCCTTGTGGTAGTCTGTCAATTGCCTGACCGGAGACAACACTAAAATGGAAGCTTCAATTTGTCACTCGATTTTCTCATACCGTAATCCGAGTGCAATAGCATCTTCTGTCGCCTGTTTTCTTTTCAACGCCACCTGAGCAGCCATGACGCGTTGTCTTTCCGCAATCAGATTGCATTTTTCACAGAGACACTCCCTGAAACATGAAGATGAAGCGATTCTCTGATACAATGCCGACGGCATCCAGCTAGATATCACGTTACCACTTCCATCATAAATACACCACTATTGGTAGCGCATTTCACTATTTCCTTGCTCAGCGTCTTCGTAAATAGCCACAGAGATGGGAAATTAACATAATTAAACAATGCAGATTTTGGACAAATATCGCCAGGAAACAAATCCACCATATGGCAGTTGTTTATTTTATGAAGAATCATGTAAAGACAATCTGGGGGTACGGTAGGGCCTTTCCAATATTTGTGTAAATTTCATATTAAAATTTTCATTTTAGAAAATCTCAGTACAATAGATCATGTTTTTGCACACCACTGCACACTTCGTGAGTTCAAATCTCTCCACATCCGTAGTTGAAACACAAGGGGTTGTAGCACCTATCACTAGCCCGGAAAGATGGTGAAGTGTGAGAAGGCTCAAGGAACGACCACACATGTAGTACTGTGTACTGACACAACAACCCGTAGCAGGTCAGTAGGGCTTGATCGGCAGGTCAGAACTATTTAGTGTTTCATTTAGTCACGCTGAACCACATCACGGAAAAGAAGTGAGGGTATGCGAACAGGAAGCTTTCTCTTGTTCATCAAGCACTATAAGCAAAAAAATACAAAAAACCATTATCAGCACAGATAAAAATATATATCAGGGAATCTTCCGAAGACCCAACACAAATCGAGAATCAAGTGTTGAATTCCGAATGTTGAACACCAGAAATCCCGTGCTCGAAGATTATTAAACCCGATAACTGTTTTTTTCAAATCTTTGAAAAGAGAAGTTCCGTGACAGTCCTCTGACAAACCATCACTTCTAAGTGTCAACAATCGAGTGGATTTTCCCACGATGTACGCACCTCATATAAGTGTCTCTCTAGTGATAATCTGAATCGGCGCCGCAGCAAGTGACAGCTACACACACTCGCTTCACAAACATTTTGTGCACAATGGTATCACAGTGTACTTGACTCCTACAGTATGCAAAAGTCCCGTGCACTTTTCGAGTTTGAACAGATGCTCAAACGTGATGTCACGGTGGACCAACCAAAAAGTCTAGGTCGTGAAAGAATGCGTGAGCAATCTAGCGAACGTTTGTTGCGAACAGATAAAAATTATTATCTACTGATTAGCACTTTTACATTGTTGGCGGTAGGAAAAAAAGTCTGACAGATGTGACTTTTAGTCCGACGATATATACGAAGAGTGGTGATAATTTTCAAAAAAAAATGTGTGCAGTACTTAATCGTATTTTGGAAAAAATGTACTTCTTCAACCATTCAAGATAAAGTTTCAAAATTTTAGCTGGATGAGCTTAAACCTGATCGAATTCACCCATACGTTTTTGTGCAAACTAACTATCATTCTTCTAAATTGTCGGGAAAAAAACTTGTTTATTGTTCCGTTCGGCGATGATGAGTTACTTTCATTTTTTGCTTCAGAAGATTCAGAAACAGAACAAAGCCTCTGAAGTAAGAAATTAGCGACCGAAACTAATACATGATCAAAAAGTAAGACTCCTACGACTTTTTAACTCCCCTACTTTTCTTATCAGGCAACATTCTGACTATGAGGAATGTCGCGACATGACATTACATTGAATTTTTCGCATAAATCTTTATTCTGATGTTTCTTCCCCAGTTTCAACTTTTGTGAATCAGTTCTCATGGAACAGGTAAACGGCGTGAGGTTGACTGTTTGCAATCGAGATTACAGTAAGGACTTCTCGGCGCAACACTATCATGTATTCAAGTACCCATGGATGGTACACAAAGAGCATCGAGGTGGGAATCACCAAGAGTCAGCTTAGTTTGGAGAAGATATGGTGTTGCGCAAGACAATAGTCAAATCTCAGGTATTGTTTTCAATCAGGATGAGGACAAACAAGGCGGTGACTTCAAAGTGGGAAGTTTTGAACTGACAAAAGATACTCCTGTGCATTGGAACAATACCGGCTTTGGACTGAGCGCTAGTACCAGTTATAGACAGCTTTAACTGTTCGAAAGACTTTGAAAGTACTCTGAGGATTGGATTTTTGAAAAAAAGCCTTTTTTGATAGCGGACCGGCCAGTTTGGAAACTTATAATATCAGTTTTGAACTTGTGAAGGTAAGTCCTATGTTGGAATTTGTTGCTCACAAAGTGAAAATGGGAAAAATTTGAGAGTTATCAGGTTTCTAACTCATTTTTGTATCTAGAGTAATCATTTACCGGAAAATCTGATTTTTTCATTTTTGCACAAGACCCTAGAAGTTAAAAGAGTCATTTTGATTTTTCTACTTATTAAGAAAATCATAGAAGACACTATAACGTTTTCCTACGCCTTTATAAAAAAAGATCGTAAGAAGAATATCAGAAAATAATATTTCTGAAAACTTACTTGAATTTACAGTGCCTCTTGTGACCCTTGAGCCAGCTGACTAATCCATGGTTCCTGCATCTGTCAATCACGAAACTATCAAGAAGAATAAGCTATGGACTCACCTAGCACATTTGGGTTTTCTCTCTCGTTCGATTCGCCCGCCGGGGAACATTTGAAGATTGGAGAACATCATGGTTGTAAATGGAGTTGAGCTGTCGGCTGTTCAGTGATAAGTAGGGAGCTGACTCTGAAAAACTACTGTATGATGATCTTTGAGCTGAAATGGAGATGAAATAGAGAAAAATGGGAGTGTAAAGAACAATAGAAGAAATTTCATAGAGGAGGTGGCATTACTTTTATGTACAACAACAACAGGGTAGTAAGACAAGCTTAGCAACGAATTCGAGAAGCGATAAGGAGTGTTGATAAAATGGCTACACTTGTAACAATGACTCGGAAACAACTAATCTGTGGTCCTGTAGGAGGAGGACTACGAGTTAATGAGCTACGGTGGTGGTGGTGCGCGCGCGCGACCGAGAGAGTCGAAGCCAATGGGCGGTCGCAGGGTGTGTCCAACGAATAGAGCTGGAGTATCTCTAACAAAATTCGGCTATTCTGTTTGCTTTCAACCAAGATTAGACATATTTTGAGGCAGAAACATGAGAAGTTATGACGATCAACATGAAATGAGCCGCGGAGTCGGATTTTGTTCTGAAATGGATAGGAAGAGCTCTTTCCTGACTTGTCCAGATGGAAGATTCGCAACAAAAGATGAAAAAGTATGATACAGACTGTATAGATGCCAACATGTGGAACTAATAACTGAAGGATTATTGGAAAATTTTTTAAAACAAGAATTGTACAACTCGCAACGTAAAACTCAGAATCAAGCGAAAACGTCAAGAAAATGAGAAAATTTCAAAGTTTTACTCACGCAGAGGTTTTATACGTTAAAATATCCTGAAAGTAACTAAACGTTTCGAATCTATTTTTAAAGCTTTTCATCAGTTGAAAGAGCGATCGACTCTCTCGAACAAGACCAAGAGATGTCTAAATTGTCAACCGAATAAATAAAATATTTTCCAATTACAAAAAGCTTTAAAAACGTAAAACTGTTTTTTTTAGACTGGCGGGCAAAACAAAGTAGCAAAAATAGTGACTATTCATCCCTAAAAGCTGCTGGTCATAGTTTTGGCAGTTACATATGGTACAATCATTCGCTTCCGTCTTACATTAACTTTGTATATAAACACTAACGCATACACACACGATAATATCTTCTGTTTATATCTCGTGCAATATGGTTGCCAAAGTACCGTAGTAATGGCGACATATGGAAAGTTCATGGATAGTACCTCACATCTTCCAAAATAAACATGTTGTCGGCAAGTCTTTGATGTTAATGGGCACATGCGCCAAATTCCGTCTTTCAAACCATTAGACGAACTTGGCATCCGTACCAGGTGTTCGGTATGATTTTGTTGATCTTGAAGGACGGTGCGGAAGAAACTGCGAGAAGGTGGATGAATTGATGAGGGACATACAGTACCGTCGATTTTTGAGATATCTTAACGTTGAGATATCGAATAAATTTATAATTTTCAGTGGTTTAAAAAAATAAAAAATGAGTTCTGTAAGAATGAAGATAGTTTTTTTTTCAAATGTCCGATATTCTCTATTTCAGTTTCATTTTTTCGATTATGATTCTTCACGGGAACTGATAGGTATAATTATAAATTTTTAAATTATCTTGGTTTTGAAAACCAGGGAATCAATTCATATGATAATCATTCGAAATCACCTCGTGAAATTTTTTATGATAAATTCGATTGAGCATATCAAGATTACAAAGCTATCACTAGTTGAAATCACCCGGAGCTAGTGAAAACTACAAAATTAATCTCGTTGAACAACTTCTAGAAGTAAACTCTGCTGACAGTACTGTAACAGTAATTTCCACAGCATTCAATACTGAATCAAATGTATTCGTGAAAAAAAACCTACATAAAAACTCAAACCACGTTTTTTTTCCATGAACCAAAAAATAAACTATCGGAACATCGGATCCGGAAGTACATATATCGGAGCTGAGTGTGGGTTACGGTGGTTCGGTTTGTGTGCTTTCCCATGATCCTCAAAGCATCTCATTCTTATGCTGGCAGCTACAAACAAAGGTGTCTAAATAGAAGATAATGTATTTCAAACTGAAGATACTAGAACTGTCAGCTTTATGCATCAGAAAAATTGGGAATGGGACCGATTTGTGGGATTCAGAAGTTCGCGATTGACGTGGCTGGGAGCACGATATCGAGAAAATTCTTCTCAGGTTGTACACGTGTGTGAGAATGATATCATAGTTCTGATTATTGCTTTTCTGGCTGACTATTACAAGAGAAAGGCGTGAGTACTCAGAATTTTTCATCAAAACTTTTCGGCAAGAAAACTTTCACCGCTATAATCGATTTGAAGAATAGTTCTCCTAATTCCACCAAAGTTGAGAGAAGGCAAACATATACAAAAATAATAACAAGAATTCCGTGAAATGTTGTATTCCTCTAGTTGAATTTTTTCTGCAGTTACACGTTTGATTGTTCTTAAAAGTCGATGAGTTTTTGATGACTCTCAGATCAACAATTCGTGACAAATAGATAATTCCACCTGTTTTTGTTATGGTAACTAGATTGTTTTCTGAATACTGTATAGATATTCGTTCTCTGTAGTAGCCATGCCTTTTGTTGAGTAGTTTTCCACACTCTTGTAACCATTCATACACAACTTTCACCTTTGTGACCCGAAGACTCCGAAAATTGGTTACTGTTATTCAGGTGTGAAGTGCTACTTGTCTTCCGCTATTCGCGCACAATTAGTTCTAATTGACAGTCAGAATTCTTCTTTATCCAACCCCCGTTTCCAATTCACTCACAATTACACCGCCGTTGTCAAAGTTATGCAAAACTCATTAGACATCTTCTCATCTTCCAACAAGACCTTTTGATCCTAGGAAATTTGCACTTGTTGTGTGAACAACCATTACTAATTTTCATAATACCCTTGTTTTCATTGGTTACCATCATTTATAAGTTGTAGGTAAATTCTTGCAATCGTTTTTTTTTCACGAAAATCATATTCACAAGTTAGCTAGAAAAGTTTATGAAAATTCCAATCAAAAGTGAAAGTTTCTTTTTCACAATGTAACAATATTGTTTCTCGAAAAACTATTTTTTTTGTTGGAAATCGAAACGATGTACAATTTTTCAAAAGAAATACCATATGTTTTTTCGAAACATTCAAGTTAAGGCTTTGGTTTTTCTTCCCATTCACTGATTTGTTGAAAATAGAGCCTTTACAGAAGATTTTCACAACTTTCAATGGGCAATCTATTGAATCAACAAACGATTGGGTGTCCCCATATGGTCCAACTGGTCTTTGTATTAAATCGCCTGTCATTCCAAGAAATGTTCGGTAAGAGCCGACTATTTACCTTTGCGTGTCAATTTTCCACAAACTTCTTCCTTGTTTTTGGTCGAAAAGTGAGTCTTTTGAATAATACGCGTTCGACAAATACACTCGATGGTATTACCAAGTATTGTATGGTGGTCACTTAACGCCTGTTCACTCCGCTCATCGTCATTTTTGAATCATTCGTTACGCAACACAGCAGATTAGAGCCGTCTGACGCAAGCTGATGGTTTCAAACGGGTATCCAACAACAACAGTTCTATGTATTGCGCGAAACTTTCCATTTCAATAGAGCTAAGCTTGTTTTCACTTTGTTCACGTTTGCGGAAGAATCTGAAGAATGTCGTTTTCTTATGACTACAAGTGCGCATATTTTTGTGCTCATAAGAGCAAAACAAATGCAATTTGTGCAGTTGTGCGAACCACCTGAGGGTTGTGTTTTTTGAAGAACTTTTCGTGTTTGTAGCTCTCCGTTTATTACTATTTTCACTTTCAGTGTGAGAGAAAATTTTGATGATTGTTATCAGGCCTGAAAAATGAAAAACATCGAAGCATTTGCAAAATCGGGAAACAACGATGATTTTTTAAAATAAAGTGTTGACAGTGTTTTCACTCAAGATTCAGAGAGAAACCTCACTATTCTCAGTAGTCTGTAATGTTTTGTGAGTGCTCACATCAAACTTGATTCTCTTTATTTCCCTCTCTCTCTCTCCCTCTCTTTCTCTCTTCTTTTTCTCTCTCTCTCTCTCTCCCTCTCTTTCTCTCTTCTTTTTCTCTCTCTCTCTCTCTCTCTCTTCCTTTTCTTCTATCTCTTTTTGTCTATTCTCTTTCTATCTTCTTGATTTGGACAGTTCGAGTTGTTCATTGGAAATGAACTCGATATTTGAACTCGTTCAATGACAAAAGCTGTCAACCTGTGCACAGTCCGAACCAGCAGGGATAACTTTTTCATCGGCTGGCGCGAACCTGCGAGTTTGGGTGCGAAGAGGTGTAGCACAATATTGACACACGGACAGGGAGTGATGGAGCAGGCAAGAGAGTGACCTGCGAGAAGGAGGAGGTGGTGGACGAGGACCGCTGACTGTCCAATCATTTGTATCTTTCCCGTTCCGATTCTATTCATGAACCATCTCGGCTGTCCCGCCGAACGAACATTGTCTCACCCAGAGCCTCTTCAAACTCATGTCAACTCCTTTTTTGAACCAACTTGAGAAATGAGACAACCACAAATCTGAACTAGCTCAAAAACTAACAGTTTTTTAATCAGAACTTGTCCTTAGTTCCGACAAACAATTGTGTTCTCATTCAGTCTTGAATTCACTGGTTTCACTTTATTGTATTCTCACATCAATTTTTCGGAAATAATTCTTTTTTTTCTCATTTCCCCCCCCCCCAGTAACTAGCGAGTTCATATATTTTTCCACTGTTCAAAAAAAATTCAATGAATTTTTGAAAAAAACTCACTAGAGTTCGTTTGAAAAAAGTGTTTTCGCATCAAGTATTGAAGCCACTGTTCTTTGCTCACTTCCATGGTTCTATTTTTTTGAAGATTCATGAAACTCCACTTTTTAATCTCCTGATATGTTTCTTATTATCGTTAGAAATGTTTGGAACAAACTAGATATCAAACTGGAAAACCCCACTCTGACACCCATTACATTCTCATCTCAAAACTTCGACCCATCTCGTGACACCTAGCTATTACTTTTCCTGAATATATTTCATCCTTTTCAGATGTTTGGCTATTTAGCGACAATCCTTGTTCTACTAACCATTGGTATAAGTGAGCATCGATTTGAAACTTTGATCAGAATAACCTTCCAGAAGCACAATCGAGTGAGATCCGATGTTATGCATGTACCACCATAGACGCAAACGCGCTACTAAGTGAAGTTTCTGATCCGAACTGGATCAGGTGGCTGGAGAATGTTCGCTACGTTCCTTTCAGTGAGCAGTGCACGGATTATTTCCAAGTGAGTTGCAAGTTTTGTAGCGACGTTCAAAAGGTTCAACTAAATTTTCAAATTTTCAGGTGGATATGGCTCTACGTGATGGAGTCAAAAGCATCCAGTGCCCGGACGGCGTGTGCATGAAAATGGTCTTTAGAGAAAAATTAGGTGAGAATGTTATTCTGACATTCTGTCTCTGAGTGATTTTGGGTTCAGTTGCAACCTGGCAAAGCAAAAAGACAAATAATTGCACTAGGATTAACCATTTGCAACGGTCTTTTGTTTGAACATGTGTTATGTGTTTTCATACAATGGTCACTTCATGGTCACCCACGCTTTTTTTAACTATGCGGTTCAAAATTTTTTTGAAAAGAGACATTTACAGAAAATTTGTTTGTTTTTCTCTTCCAGAATGCCGCTTCAAAAAATTGGATTGAAAAATATATTTTTGTCAATTTAATTTCGAACTTCCATACATTAGCAAAGATTCTCGTCTAAAAATAATCTTTTAAGATAAAAAATATAGTTTTTTAGGATTTGTTGTAGTCATATTTTTCTACAAAACAGTTTTTGTCAAAAAGAAGGAATAGGAATGAAGTAAGTATCCGAATTTCATGATATCTTGGCTAAACTTCACGCACATATATCGCTAGAAGCATGGCCGTTTTCAAACGCGCTCTAATCTCAATTTTGCAGAATGAGTACGGCAACTCTCACAACGAACAGTTATATTTTTGTGGATTTACATATTATTCTTACATTCAGTTCATTGAAATTGAAGGCGCATTACTTAAATCGTTCTTGTATTTCGAGGCGAATTTAAGTTCCCGATTTACGGAGGCCAGATTTTTTAACAGGTAGAGGAAGCTATGTGTCACGTCCTGGAAGAAAACAAATTCAACAATATATAGTTTCTTCAAAGTTCCGATAATCAGTTGAAACTCTAAGCTATCATTTATGGTTTTTTTGAGAAAAACAGTTTGGATGTCAATTTTTGTCATCTTTTTTGAAAGAGAATTTTCGAAAATTCATTAGAATGGATTAAATGCTGGAATGCCTCAAATGACTTTCCTCCAAACTTCAGGCGACATCCACGTCTGGAGAAGCTGCATTCCTCAAGCCAAAGAACAAATCCGATCAGATTGTACAAAAATCTCTAGCGAACAAGGTGAGTCGTACTGAAAATAGCTGTGAGCTTGCAAAATGTGACAATGTGTGATGTTTGCATCATGCAGAGTCACGTAGCTCACGCGCCGAGACCAAAACAGACAGTTTTGACACCATTCAATGAACAATTCAGGAGATTTGGAAGTATGCACGTGTGAAGGAAACTTGTGTAATAGCGGACAATTGTTGCCAATTGTGACCAGTCTCATATTACCGCTTATCTTCTTTGCGTTTTAACTGCATTTAGAAAAAATCAAAACCTCATCCCAGTGAAATTTTCATTGTATCTCGGAATTCTAACACATAATCGATCATTTTCCTTTTCTCAGGACGCTAGCATTTCTGACTGATAGGAGTTTTTAAAAAATTTTCAAGCATAATTCGCATTTTCTGAACACAAGAACGCCTTCCATCAGTTCTCTTTTCTTTCACAATACCCTATCCCTATGCCTTAATCACGAGTACCAATAAATTTCATTATCATACACTGAGTGTGAGAAGAATAATAAAGCTCATAGAGATTCGAGACTTCTCTTATAACTGGGAGTATCAGGCGGGGGTAAAGACAAGTATGAGGATTGTTAACACGAAATTATCATCGGAGCAGTTTTACATAGTCTCTGGCTGGGCAAGAATTAACACATTGGCATTTTCGGACAATGTTCACCATCGAGATTCTTGTAGAGCCATCTTTGCAATGCATTTTGACACGTCTACGTTTCGTCTTGACAGCGTGGCAGCACTCCTGAAAGTACGATTTTGTTCAGTATTCCATCATCAAAAAGCTAACGAACCTCTCCATCACCACAATATCCATTGCAGGAGGCATTCTTGATCTCCTCAACCGATCTACAGTCATCTTCGATGTGAATTTTCCGGAACTTTTCCTTGTTGCAAGTGATTTCGCCTAGAAATTCCGAATTCTCCTATTTTTTGTGAAGAAGTAGCATTTGCATCTTTCTTGACTTCATCGTATTACTCACGTTTGTTGCAGTACTCTCCAGTATATCCTTGTTGACAGTTGCACGTGTATCCAGATGAAGCTGTTGCATTGTTACTACATATTCCATGACCACATTCGACACCTGAAGGAGATTTTTTTGGTCGTTTTTTTCGAAGACAACATAATTTTTTTAGTGGACTATTGCTCGAACTTTGAAAGTTCATGAGAGTACCTGTCATTTTTTTCTACCAAACTTAATTTTCCTACCTGCACAAAGGTCAACCACGTCTGAACAGCCTTCCGTCACATCTTTTTTGTCAACGTGATCCGTGAAATCCACGAGCTTATCGTTCAAGTACACATTACTGATGCATCCTGAATACAACTTCTGATATTTTGTTTTGAGGCTGACTCACCCTTCATCGAGTCATCTTCCCTAATGTGGAACTTCTGCATTGCAATTTCAGCTTTCTTTTGAGAAATTCCCCCAAAATAGAGAAGTTGCTTTGTTTCAACTTTCATTTCATCGTTCTTGCCGTCATTTTCAACAGTTTGTGGTGCGTTTGAATCAATCTTCATCTGGCATTTCTTTCCTTGGATGAGGATTTCGATTCTGTGGCGGAGACCGTCGTTCACTGAAATTAAGGTGTTCAAGAATACCGAGTTTCGAATCGTACCAGTGAAGAAACTATACATATGACTTGCAATATGATTCCCAACGTAAAACGCAATTTTAATTCTTCCGTCATATAATTCAGCTGAGATGAAGTGTTCATCTCCGTAGTAGGCGATCAATCCGGTTCTGAAACAAGAAATCTGGTAAAATACTTTAATCGAGATTCACCTGTTAGTAGTCAACAGATGAAGTGTCAGATTTCCATTCTCAATGTTCCATGGCTCAAGGGCAATGTAAGAATTCCTCTTATGGAAGCCAATAGAAATCTGGCGATCACATTGACGTCCTACAAATCCTTCATGACATCGGCAGCCATATTCTCCGGATTCTTCGTCGAAGTGACAAGACCCCTAAAAATGAGTGGTATTCAGAAAAAAACAACAATCGAATTTTTTTCAGAGTTTTTTTTCAAACTTGACTTTTTCTTGTTTTTCACATGATTCGTTTCTACTTTATCAATGATTAATGCACAGTTCTGTTAGGAACATTAGACTTATAGTTTCGGAAATAAAAAAGATTTTCTCTAACTATTCAAAACATACATGACCACATGAAGACGCTTGACAGCTATCAGTGTTCAAGTACAGCGCGTTAGTACTGGTTGGAACATCACAGAACTGGCCAGTGAAACCTTGTGCACACTTGCAGGAGTAAGTCGTAATACCATCCTGAACTTCGCGTTTTTGTGAGTATTTTCAAACTCTTACCACACATATAGCTCCATTTTTGCACATGTGATCTCCACAATCATCAATGTTTGTAGTGCAGTTTGTGCCAGTGAATCCTGGAAGACAGGTACATCTGAAAAATTGACGGTGATGAGGAATTTTATGATTCCTACATGTACGAAGTTCCGTTCCTCTGGCATTTGCCGTTGTTCTCACATGGATTCAGAAGTGGGGTGCAGTACTCAACCTTCTTTTCGCAGAACTTTCCTGTGAACCGAACTGGACAATGACATCGGTAGTTGTTGACCTGGAACGGTTTCCATAAACTGATGCTGAGTGAGAATAGCCACCTGATCCACACACTGCCCTCCATTTTGACACTTGTTATCGACACAGTCATCAATATTTTGCTGACAGTAATCACCGTTGAATCCTTTCGGGCATACGCAAGCGAATCTACCCGCTTGGATGACCTAAAGTTAAAAATTTTGTGTACACGATTTATAAACCTTGTTACTTTTAACCATCATTACCGGTCAGATGCAATGGCTTCTATGTACATAGGTTTTCACTACGAATTGAAAAAAAAACTCACCTTACACGTCGCATTATTCATACAAGGATGTCCGAAACAAGCATCAATCTGGTGTTGGCAATTCTTTCCATGGTACCCAGCGGGGCATGAACACGTGTAGTCACTTCCTCCAACTGGCGAACACTCAGCTTTGTTTTTACATGGGTTTTCCACACAGGCGTTGCATTTTGCAAGAACCTTCTGTGGTGTCGCTGAGCTGCATCTGAATTCGTGAATTGCATTGAAATTAGTTGTAATTTTCTGAACGTCTCGAATCCTGAAGTTTAGTGTGAGATACTTACACAAAGTTAGACGGACTAGACGTCAAAATGAGCTGGTTGGAAACCGTTTCAGGTCCTTCACATCTAGCAATTCCCGATTCCACAAATTTTGCTTTGATCCATCTTGAAAACCACGCCATTTTACAGTCACAGTACAGCGAGTTACTTCCGACCGCCCTGAAAGAAATCATTGAGCCTTTCTGAGAGATGTCACTCACAAATGGGTAATATTCCCCATATCCGCAAAAGCTGATTCAGGAAGCATTGAAATGTCGTTTCCATGAAGTGATAGGATTCTGAGGGCGGAAAGTCCTGAGAACGCACGAGGCTGGAGGCACTGAAGTTGAAATTTACTTATTAGTTAAGTGAGTGACTCACTCTCAGTTTGTTGTAGGAAATAATCAGCGTGGACAACTTTGTCAGATTCAAAAACGTGTCATCTTCGATTGAGACTATCTGATTGTGTGATAGATCTCTGAAATCATCACTATCTCTGAGATAGACAATATTCTTACAGTTTAACCAACTGAGTGAGTCTAGTCAACTGATCGATCGGTATTTTCTGAATGCTGTTGGAGTCCAAAAACAATTCTTCTGTGTCGGCTGGAATTCCAATTGGGAACTCTGTGAGCTTCTGGAAACTTCTGATAACATTACACAATCGTCTAACAAACCTTGTTGGAGCATCTAACAACATTGTTCTGGCAAGAACATCCCAACGGGCAGTGATCGCCTCCATCTACGCACATCTCGTTTCTTCGGTCTGTAAATTACTTTGAATACTTTCTTTTCATACAAAAATCAACCTGAGCAAATCAAGTCTATATCCATGAGTTTTGTGATCGGTTTTCCAGTTGATTGACAAATCTCAGACTCCACTATTCGAGAAGAATCTTTACGAGCCCATCTTACAAGAGTAGAGACTCTACAATCACATGGTAGATCATTTCCGCCAATATCTCTGAATCATCATCATGAAGAAGTTTTCAAAAATGAACTAACATATTCTTTAGAGAGCTGAGACCATCTAGTGCTGTCGATGTGAAGCATTGGATTTTGTTGTTCGACAGAGATCTGCAACATATTTTCACATACAATGTATTCCATTTCTTTTTCAATCGACTTGAAATGACTAATTCAAGTAGAATTAGTTCAGCTAACACAAAGTTTTCATTCGGAACTGAGAGAAATAATTTAGTTTGCATTTATATCTGATGTTGTGTGAGTAAGGATAGTTAGGTAAAACAACGAAACCATACACAAACTGAAGGTGTGATAGACGGGATAGTGTTATGTTGGATATGGACACCAAGTTGTTCTTGTTCAACCAACTGAAAGTGAATCGAAATGAAAGGTGAACACAGCAAACGTGCAAGCGTGATAGATTTAAAACTTACAGAACTCTGAGCGAACTGTTTCTTCCAAGTGATGCACTGGAGAAATGACGCAATTTGTTGTTAGAAAGGTTTCTGAAGCTCACTTTTTCAAGATTTTTTTTTGTTAACTTACAATTCTTCCAACTTGGTCATCTTACTGAAAATGCCATCTTGTAAAATGCCGATGAGGTTGTTGGACAAGTCTCTGAAATAAAATTAAAATTAGTATTCAGAAGTAGAGTTACAGTTTTTGAAGATTTGTGAGCATCTGCAAGCTCGAAGAGCCTTCGAGATTTTTGATCTTGTTTCTAGACAGGATGAGGTGCTTTGTGTAGACTGGAATTTCTTCTGGGACGGATGAGAATTGGTTATCACTGAAATTAGTTTGAGTTATATTTTGAATGAATATCTTTTTATGTGGTGTTTTTATCAGGAACTCCTAATGGAGTTTTTGTTGAATCGTGAAAGACTGTAAAATTTGAACTGTTTGGGTTTAAGTTTGCTGTCTTAAATTCTCATAATGTTTGTTCATGCTGTTCTGAAAGCGTCTTCATTCATTTTTGTGGAATCATATTTAGTTATTCTGATTGCTCAGATCCACATTCTACAAAATGTATTCCTTATAACCCTTCTATCAATAATTCATGCCCACCCCCAGGCAACTGAAACATTGTCGGCAAAAATCCAACTCTCCGCCATACACAAACTCCATTAATCAGTGAAGCTTTGATCTACCCGCCAGGAGGGATTTTGAGCCATTAGGTTCGCGGGGTTAGTGCAGGTATGAGTGAGTAGGGCAGACGAACGCGTCAGGAGGTCCTCTTCCACTCAATGTTTACTCTCATAAATCAGCCCTCAATCACCCTATCAAAACGTTGGAAATGAGTCGACAAATGGAACACGCCGCCAGTCGTTTAATGTTGTACGATGCACTGAGAGTCATTAAAAGTGTCAGTGTTTGAGAGTGGGACCTTTGATCGGTGAGAAATGTGTACAAAAACTCAGAAAACATTTTTTCGAAACAGTTTGAAAAATATATCAGTCTTTTTTTTCAGTAAGAACTTTCTGATCTAACTAATTTTATTCAACCACTGGTAGGAAACCCCATTTTCCGATAATAGTTTAGAGCTGAAATGCTTAAATTTCTGGACAATGAATACATTTTGATTTTCATCATGAAAATGAAATGGAATTACTAGAAGTGAAAATGCATTAAAAATGTTAAAATTATGAATTTTCACTTCTGTTCAGAAGTCCACAAATGATGGAACGATGCAACTAATTGGACTACTGTTCAAAAAAATCTCACTTTTATCAGAATCACAATAAAAATTGACAAAACTGCAAAAAACTTTACATTTCTGGTCGTTCTTGTAACACTCACCTGCAATCAACTGTAGTTCCATGGCAGTTACATTTTTCAGGACAAGTATAGTCAATGAAACACTGATCTGCATTTTGGGTGATGAACCCTTCAGCGCCTTAAAGAATCTTTAAACTAAAATGCAGAACTTTAGTCACCTTTGCATCTAAACTTGTTCAACGTCAGAGCCGAGAATCTCTTTCTCGCAAGTCGCTTCGGATATTCACATCTGGCACCGCTAGTTTCTAGATTCTTCACAGTGTTGAGTCTCGCGAGCCATTCCTGGAATTCGTTTTTCAATAATAGAAAACCTGAAAACTTACCAAATTACAATCACAGATCAATGGATTCTTTGCTAGATGGAGTGTTTGCAGCCTTGTCAGATTCTTGAAGGTTTCTTCGCTGATACTCTTGATCTGATTATCATAGAGTGAGAGCAGGTTCAAGCTCTTCAGTGGCTCAAAGGTTCCTCTTCTGATGCATTGTAGTTGATTTGCGTTTAACAGAAGAAGCTGGAGATTGTGAAGACCTGTGAAGGCGTCGACCGGCAGTTCGGTCAGGTTATTCCCGTAAATAACTCTGAATGTGTATTTTTTTAAAACAAAATTGGGTGCTCACAATGAATTCAAGCTATCCAGACCTTCAAATGCTTTTGGTGAGATTTCTACAATAGAGTTTTTGCTCAAGTCTCTGAAACGCTGGTTAAATTACATATTCGAGCGAAAACTCACAGTCTTTTGAGGTTCTTCATGTTTTCAAATGCTCTTGGGGGAACGTAGGTGATTTGATTCTGTTCGAGTCTTCTGAAAACTTGTCACTTATCGATTTTTACATTTTGAATCGTACAATTCTGAAGTTGATGGTGGGAGATTTGCTGGAATATGAGTCAATCCACGATCTCTGCAGTCCACTGTGGTTTCAGTACATGTGCATGATGGTGGGCATACACGAGCATCTTTGCATGACGCTGTTGCTCTTTTTTCGATTCCGGAACACTTCATCTTCTGAAATTCAGCTTAGAGAAAAAGAGAAACAGAGCGAAAGAGAGAGAGAGAAAGAGAGAGAGAGAGAGAGAGAGAGAGAAAATGAAAACATACACTCTCATCGACATCAGCCAACGTCAATCCATGAAGAATTGCTGGTTTTGCACATTTTGCATGGGCTGAAGCTTGACCAGACAATGATCTCTTCATCCACTTCAGACGACAATCACAAAGAAGCGGGTTCTCAGCAAGTCTACTGAAAACAGAAAATCACCAAAGATTGAACAAGAACAAACTCACAAAAGTCTCAGATTGGGCATCGCATCCAGCTCTGCAATAGTCGTCAGGTTGTTGCTATTCAATGTCAACACTTCCAGGGAACTCCATTGAGATATGGTACCGGTTTCAAGACTGAAATTAAAAAATTATACTTTTGAACCGGCCTGTAGATTTCTAATCTGATTCAATTTTAATCGACAAAAGGGGGGACTTTTAGTTCTTATTTGAAGTTTATGATGATTAGGGAGAGATTTTTTCAAAAATTTATTTAGTTTTTTTTTCAAATCTTATCTTATCTTATTTACTCCCCTACTTTTCCAAGTTCTCTTCTTTTCCTCATTAAAACTTGACTCATTCCGAATAGTTCCATACAATTAGTAAAATTTCCATTGAGTGCTTCTTCCCGGAATAAACATTATGATATTATTATTATTATTTGTGTTGATTGCAACATTTGACCTATTTCCAGCGTATATTCCACGAGGAAATTCACTGGAAAAAACGAAAACATCTGAAAAATCCTCCGAATAACTTCTCAGACAAAAACACACTCATCAACATGTCTCCCTAACATTTCAGATTGGGCCTAACATCTTGGGTGTATCAATTATTCACTTGACATCCCCATTACGATGGTGTAACGTGATTTCACCCACAGAAAAACGCAGTTTCTCTGTTTGGTTCAAATTTCAACCTAATGTTTATTCAGTTTGGGTTACAAGTAAAAAGTCAAAACCAACCAGATGAGGCTGTTCTTGTCAAGTTGCAAGTTGCGCATGGCGATTGGTCCACGGAGTTGATCATCGGTGAGGGTTGACAGGTAGTTTTCGCTGAGATCTCTGAAAAGAAGTTGATTTTGATTCATTGCGAAAAGTTGGAAGAGACATAAATTTGGATGGAAAGACAGTTTTACTTCAGTTCCCTTTATTTTCTCATTTTTTTAAAACTTTAGTTAAACTTTCCCAATCTTTCTCTTAACAAAATCTATTTTCCCTCTCGGAATCACCCGGAGTGTTTCTCAAAATATCTTCTTCCTAGAACAATTCATATTCTCCCACATTTTTTACCCTCCCATTGAACCCATCTTATTTTGCTCTGCTGAGCATTGAAACTGCTTATGAATAATGCCCTTAAGTAAACGGGGATACATTCTCACAGTGCGTATTCCTAATGCAAATCCCGAGAGCGGATCTGACAATTATGTGTGAATAGTTGGTTTGTGTGTAGACGGGTGGTTGGTGCGCCCTTGAGGGTCCGCATAACACCATTGTCCATATTGTTCCGGCCTATTTTCAAGAGGAGAGACCAAGTTCTCAAAAACTTCTACAACGTAGTAGTACGTGTTATGTTTTTTTTGGAAAGAACCACACAGTCACATTTTTGAACTGAACTAGGTAAAAACTCGATTCTTGGAGTCAAAATGTACTCGTTTGTAAATAATTTTTCTTAACTGTTTAATTCATAGGGTTGCAAAGTTCAAAGATAAAGTAGTCACTTTATTCTATCAGTACAAGTACTTACATGGGAAGTATATGAAAGCCCGGAGAATCTATGAGGTCTGAGTGGTCTCTTAGGTTTTCAAATATGGTGAAGACGATGGAACTGCTTTCAGAAGTTGCTTCACCGACCTCGTTTAGGAGTTATGACCAAAAATAGAACTCACACGCAATTTTCAAAAAAGGGGGATCTGTGATGTTGGGTAGGAAAAACTGTTGAGATTTTGCATTTTATTGAATTTTAAAGGTTCGTGATGCACGGAAAATTTAGTTTGCCTGAATTCTGAGGCTCGATTCAGAAGTTACATGCATCTGAAGTGGACGTAAAAAATCGTCCAACTTTCACCTTCTGTAACTCGACTCCTAGCAGATTTCCAGAGGCGAGACCTATTATAAACGATTCAGAATGATTGAATCTATCCATTCCTACGTTTTCAGTCGATTCTAAGACAAAAATTTTTGGGTCCAAAATCGGAAAGAGTTACACAAGTATTCATAATATGAGCCTTGATCACAAGTGATGAATCGTTGTAGTATTTCTCGGGCAAAAAACGTGTATCAAGTGAGAATCGAACTTTGCCGTGAAAAATGAAAGGCGTGAGCTTTGACCACTCTACCACGGAAGACACAAATTTTTACGTCAACTCCATGTTCACTCATTCGCTCCTTTTCACGACAGAATTCTTCAACATTACAGATCCCACTTTTTTGAAAATTGCGTGTGAATTCTATTTTTGGTCATAACTCCTAAACGAGGTCGGTGAAGCAACTTCTGAGAGCAGTTCCATCGTCTTCACCATATTTGAAAACCTATGAGACTACTCAGACCTCATAGATTCTCCGGGCTTTCATATACTTCCCATGTTAGTGCGCCAAAAAGGAAAAAGTGGGCTTAAATAAACTCAGAGAGAAAAGAATCGAAAACAATCCGAAATGACCCCCCATAAAAACAAAATGTCACAAGACCAGATAAAATCACTGCCAGATTTCAACCCACCAGAATTTTCAGTGACGAAAAAAATCGACCCGAATGTAATACATCAATTGGGTGGCAATTTGTCAAGATGTACACACACACTGAGGCGTCAGCTTGAGCAGTCTATCTATCAATCTGGTCCGTCGGACAACAAATTTTATTTATCGGTTTCAGTCGGTCGAGTTTTGAGTTCCTGTGGTTAACCCGATCCGTGTAACTGAGATGTCACATCAAAGGGTTGCCTGCCGAATTTTCGTGTTACACTTTAGTGTTGCGTTCTTGTCTGGGATTCTTGACCTAATAGAAACTGTAGAAGTCTTAAAAAGGTTTTCATTTTGAGAAATCATGAAGAAAACCAACAAAAATGTGGCAAAATGTCAGCTCCACGACTTATCGACAACTCATGAAACAGAAAGTTCCACGAAAAACATATGAATTTCATTAGATAACTTTTTGGACACAAAAGCTTGATGAAACTCAGTCTTCAGGAAAGTTTTGTCATAGATGTAGGTAGAAAACCGAAGAAACTGTGGCGAAATGTTAGCGCCACAGCTTATTGACAGCTAGAATCTAGTTCTACACTATTAGTTTGAGACGAGATGGGATGCTTACTGAATTAAATGAACTTCTCGAGAAACACTGAGAGGCCACTTCAAAAAATGGTTTCTGATGAAACTTTGGAAATCACCTGATTTTTTTTCAAACTTTTCTCAGTGATAATTGAATCCAGTACAATCACGATTGAGAATAAAGTATCAAGTTTCACACCTCTTCTATCAAATCAACCGCTAGAGTGTAAAGACAGGTAAACCTTGATAGTAACGCGTCAAGCTGCCATGCCCCATCATACTTGATTGACATTGGACATTGTCCACACAAATATTACCAACTGGACCTTTGTGATTCACCCCTGCGCAGTTGTCGCTCCCATGAATATTTAGTCATCAGCGGGATTTTTAAAAATATGGTTTGATGATGGGCAATGAGTAAATGGCGCGCGCTCTTTGTGGGAATGTGACAACCCTTTGTAAAAAGGTACCCGCCGACTTGTGAGTCTTAAGTGGAATTCTATTCAGAGAATCAGAAGGTTGATTTTTGTATTATCAGAGTGCTTTTTAACGTTCAATACTTTCTCTCTAAAGTAATTGGATTACTTTTAGCAGTGTGAAGAGGTTTTGACTCAATTTCAATCAGTTACTCAGTGTTACAAGTTCAAAGTTTTTTTCTTAAAAATTCGAACACTGGGAAGCATTTTTGAGCATAATAAATGGAATTTTATCTCCAATCGGAAGATTTTCAGAGAAAAAATTCAAAAAATCCACCATTCTATGAACTTTGCGATCCACACAGTCAGGCATTTGACATTCCCTATTGTTGATGACTACTCATGCTGGAAAGTTCACCAGCACATTTCTTCTTCTGAAAGTGTAAAACGCTCAAAACACAAGGGAGAAAAGCCATTCTCTAACTAAACAACTGTGGATAGCATAGTCATTTATTGACACGAGTGAAATTTATTGCCATAGGTATGTGGAGAGCTTTGACCACACATTTGATGGCTGCTTCCATTTTTCCTCGTCCCACTCAGGCTGGATAATTTACGAGTGTCGGACAATATGATCAGCAGAGTGTAAAGAATATTGTTTTCTACACGAGTTGTTAATTGGCGTTAAGTACTCGGTGACCTCTACAAGTCATAATTGCGTGATAACTGCATGTCCCCCTACCTCTATCTCTTAAGACCCCACGCGTGGAATAATGGAATCGTCAGATTTCTTGTGGTCCCCTGTTGTGACATAATGTTACGGTACTGGAAAAGGCACAACGGTGCAAAGAAAGCAGAAATGATGTGAAATTGCTATTTCATTCAGTTTTTATTATGAGAATTCAGGAAGAATTGCAGAGTTTCCAAACTTCACCAAAATTTTAAAACAATTAGAAAAAGCTTTAAGGAGTACTCGGTTAGAGAATAATTGTTCTTGATATGTTACAACCGAAACGGTGACCAAGTGGAATTGTAAGAACACCCAATAAATTACAAAATGAAAAGTACATTTTCTCATAATTTTCTATTGCTAACTTGGAAAAAGCGTAACTTTTGACATCTTGATGTATCAATGAACAGAAAGATCATCGGCATGTAAACAGTTCGATTTACAACGTGTTTGCCTTGATTTTATCAGTTTTCAGTATGTTATACATCATGATGCCGTTTTTTTTTTGCATTCTCGTGGAGAAGAGTAAAAATTTTAGTAAAACTCCTGTCAATTGAAATCCCATTGCGTTCACACTGGCGTCTGAGCAACAGTATGGTAATGACCGCGCGAAACCAACATGAAAGAACACCGTCTCTCAATGAATAATGAGCCGAAACGCCGATACCAAATGTCAACGAAAAGGAAAATGACTCACAGACGGTGGAGCTGCTTGTTCTGTTTGAAAATGTGTTCGGGCAGAGAACGAAGTCGGTTCCTATTCAGTCTTCTGAATTTTGGATTCAAACTCCCCTACCACCAATCAACTCACAGTCGTTCCAGAGACAAAAGATTATCGAAAGCACCGTCCTCGATTATATGAATGTGGTTGTCCATCAATTGTCTGAAACGGTCATGCATGATTGCTGTTTTGTCAAACGTATACGGGTCACCAGATAATAAACTTGCGTGTATATTATTCAAAAGTGCATTATTTACCAACTGTGGGAACGTACAAAATTTTGAGATGTTGGAGGTTTGCAATGTCGTCGCGGCGAATGACGCTGATTCGGTTCTCTTGGAGGTCTCTAAACACTATCATTTGCTGTCTGTTTGCAAATCAAGCTCACAGTCGTTGTGTATCGTCAGGAATTCCACTTGGGATCTTTGTCAATTGCTTTCCTACACATGTCACAGTGCCGCCGGAACAAGTACATGCATCAGGACATGCGAGCACTGCCAATGGCAGAATAACTGCCAAAAGCAGGGGTAACATGAGAAGAGCTGAATGATATGATGAATGGGATATGGAAAACTAGCCTGAAGGTGAGAGTGGAGGAACGGAATGGACCTTATTGCGAGCACTGGGTACGCCCTCCATGAGGGATGTAACTCCTCCTCCGCCATGTCCCTCTCTGTGTTTTGTCATGTGCCTCATTCAACGATATAATAAATTATGGATATTGTAACTCTGGTTCATACAGGAACTGGTATAGTAAACAGTGAAAAGTCAAATAAAATTCGAAAAACTGCCTTGTTTCACATTATTTTTTCACGTCGTCGAAAAAAATTCGATAAAATGAAAAGTGTCAGTCATTGAAGATTATTTATCTGAAATTCAGGAACATTTCCTTTCTAGAAATAAAAAAAATCGTTTCAGGCTAAGAAGAACTTCTTGAAATATGTATGTGTTACCGCATTTTGAGGGGGAGAATAGTGCGTAACTAAAAAAAAGTATGTTTCTCAACTAGAAAAACAAAAACGGATGAAATTATGAGTGTGTACTAGTATTTTGTTCAAAACTGATAGGAAATGTGCATCCGTGGAATTTGAAAAATGAAAATAAGATAAATAACAGACCGTTTCAGAAAAGTTCGTTGGTATTTTAATAAATAAACCAGATGCTTTTTCATTCTAAGTTCATTCAAGTTTTGTTTGATTGTTGAATGTTGAACTGATTGCATCTTTTGGGAAAAGTTATCCAAAGTTATAAAAAACATGCTTTTAGGAAAATTGCAAATGAACAGTGAAAATGGACATAAAATGTCGTATATAGTGTTTTTCAACAAATATGAGTATATGTTGTTTAGTTGAGTCACTTTTCATAATTAAAGATGTGAACATCGTTAGTAGTATTACGTTTTTATGAATTGAATGAGTGTGGGTTTCAATTACTCACAAGCCTAATTTAAAATTCAAGTTTGTAAAAGGTCATTGCTTGGTGAGAAATAGTGGCTCCGTTTCAATATGATTCTAATAACAATGATGAAGGGTTATTAGGGGTCGTAAAGTGTATAGTTCAGTATGCAAGTGGACTAACATTTAGATACGTGTGAACGCCATAGCTAGCGTGTACAGCTCTTTTTTGACAGGATTGTTACAATTTTGCATTAGTCTGGTATGGACGACATCACTTCAAAGCCGACAAAGTTAGTCACGTCAAAAACGCACTATGTACGTTCAAACCAATGGAACATCGGCAAAGCGATAAACTTTTTCCATGTGGTCTAAACAAATAGTTCACAAATTGTGTGGTCTTCGGTTTTCATCATCTGGGAAAATAGCATAAGTTCTTAGAGATTCGTTCTCTACCAAGTGCATATCATAGCAACAGCATCAAAATATATATTCATTCACAGAATAATTAGTTCATTTCCATTTCGATAAGTGCAAAATATGATGAAATTTTGTTTTTTTTTTAAATTTAATATAAAACTCCATTTAGAATGAATAGGATTTCATTCATGATTCATGACAGCGATTCTGAATCTTCAGATTCACGACGTTCTTCGATGATCTCTTTCAGACGGTCAATTTCGTCAACTATGTTTTCTTTTGTTTTTGCTGCTCGTTCCAAGCATCGCTCTAGATGGTCCTCAATTTGACGATGTTCACATGCACGTCCAGTCTTAAATCAGAATCATGTCGAAGCTGAAAATCAATCAATACCTGACTCTCCGCAATTCGAACGATTCTTTGAATCTTTTGCCGATCAAAATCGCGGAAGAATCGCTTGCACTTCATGTAGACTTCAAAACTGTCATGGGCGCGCTGAATGTTGGAGTCAACTTCTTTTGATTTCTTTTCCATCAAGAAAAGAAGCACATCTAGGTCCCGGGTACCATGGTCGTCAGCGAGAAAGTAATCGATCTGAAAAGAAATGAGTTTTTTTCAATAGATGGAAACGTTTCGAGAACTTTTGTCAAAAGTCTTATCAAGTTCTCAATTTCGCAGTCAGTAAAAAGAAAGAAAAGGGAACGGTAAAAATCGTTGCAAGTATTAAATATTTTATTTTTTTATTGTAACCTACTCTGTTCAAGAAGTCATCAATCCTGTCCATGGAGTCGTAGAAGTACCTACAGACGACTGGAAGAAACTTTCCCAGTTTGAGAAGTCGTTCCGTCGGGTTGGCAGTTGTATAGAGGGACGCATAGTCAAGTAGAAGTCTCACGTCGGAATCCGGCAGTGCGCTCTCCATATCGATGAAGAGAAGAATGGGAGAAAATTTGTAGATCATCGGTCATGACAACCAGTGTGCAAAGGGCAAAAACTGAATTGTAGTTGTATCCCGCTTAGTCAGAGCACTTCGCAGACGCATTGATTTGAAGGATGTTCACATTTTTAGTTTGGAAACGATGAATTAGCGTAAAATTATGGAAAAAATACGAGGAATTCCGCTATTCTAAACCTCTTTAAACACAGATAACACTATGTATGACATTTAGAGGAGGCACATTTGGTGTTGATGCTGCCTCAGGCAATGTGCGTTCTCAGGGAAGTAAAACCAGATTAGATCGCGAAATTTCCAAATTAGATCTAAATTGATTTGGCCGATACCTACGATAACTACTTTTTCTGGTAGAGTAAGGGAATGTAAGAATACGTTTTTCTCAGTTTTTGAAAATTCCACCTCTTTCAGAAGTTATGCCACGAAAAAGATGAAAATAGGCAAATTAGATCTATTTTCCAAAAATAAGGTAAATTAGATCTAATTTGATATGGCCGGAAAATCCGAAAACTACTTTTTCTGGTAGAGTAGAAAATTATAAGAATACGTTTTTCTCAGATTTTGAAAATTCCTACTTCTTCAGAAGTTATGCCGCGAAAAAAATTAAAATAGGTAAATTAGATCTATTTTGATCTAATTTGCTAAATGAGGTAAATTAGATCTAATTTGATATGGCGGGAAGATCCGAAAACTACTTTTTCTGGTAGAGTAGAAAATTATAAGAATACGTTTTTCTCAGATTTTGAAAATTCCTACTTCTTCAGAAGTTATGCCGCGAAAAAAATTAAAATAGGTAAATTAGATCTATTTTGATCTAATTTGCTAAATGAGGTAAATTAGATCTAATTTGATATGGCGGGAAGATCCGAAAACTACTTTTTCTGGTAGAGTAGAAAATTATAAGAATACGTTTTTCTCAGATTTTGAAAATTCCTACTTCTTCAGAAGTTATGCCGCAAAAAAAATTAAAATAGGTAAATTAGATCTACTTTGATCTAATTTGCTAAATGAGGTAAATTAGATCTAAATTGATATGGCCGTAACAACCGATATCTAATTTTTCCGGTAGAGTATGAAATTATAAGAATACGTATCTCTCATTTTTTGAAAATTTTACTTTCTTCAAAAGTTATGCACACTTGAAAATTGCAGTGAGTAAACTAGATATAGTTTCCTCTAATTCATCAAGGGAGACAGAATTAGAGCATAATGAATCTAGTTTACTGAATAAAAGTTTGAATTGTAGAGAAAAGTATGAAAATTAATAGTACAATGGGACCGACCTCTTTGCTACACCTAAACTTATGAGGCAAACTTTTGGGTGAGGCATTTTCATTTCTAACGTGCACATCTAGCAAGATAGAGAAATAGAAATGTGGGGTCCTAACTTCAGCATGATTTTATACGTATTGAATCTTTTTGCGCCCACAATCTTCAACGATATTTGATGCTTCGTACTTTTTCTTCATTTATTTATCGCGATGAAGAAATAATACGTTCTTTTTTGTGCTGTGGTTATGACTAGATGTTTGATAAGTAGTTTAGGGCTTCACTTTTATTGTGAACAGAAATCACTCGATTGTAAAAGCGTAGTAAAAAAAAGTTGGAAGTTGAAAGAAGGAAAAAAAATTACAGGTTCTTAACCCATGTGCAAGTGTGCTCCTACGCTAATCTCACACGTTTCTTTTTTTTTTGAATTCTATTCTTCATTTCATCACGCGTTTTCTGCTGTTGTTGCTTTATTCCAATGTTAACTAGCGAATTCAAAGTTACAAGTTTGCCTTATTCGAACTTTTGAGTTTAAAAATGCTTCTGTACGTTTTTGGTGAAGCCAGTTTTTCGGCCAAAAAGAAAATTCTCGGTTCATAATCATTTTCCTCGCAATTCGTCTTTTTGATACGAAATATCTCAGTTTACAGAGACGACACGAAGAGAATATGGATAGAAATGGTCCTGATACAGACGAAACGTGAATGGTGAGTTTTATTCAACATTCTTGATGCGACAGTTTCAATTAAAAGGACCTCTTTGATTCTCCTTCAAATCAGAATACGATAACAGACATTGCCCCATATCAAAAGTTACATACATCTCCGCAAAGGACGAATGAAGTAAGATAAAAGGACGAATGAAGTAAGAGAAACGGATAAGGTGAGTCATTTGATTGTTTGATATGAGATGTTCTATGAAGTTCCTCAAGCAATGATAATTTTACAGATTCACAGGGTTACATCCACTCTACTACCACTGGAGGATTTTTCATGTAACTAAACCAGTGAAAGGGTATGATTTCCAGTTGAGTTACCTCAAGAAACAACAGAATTTTCAAGAATACTTCGTCCCCCTTATCGTTTTTATGACATCTTTCTGACTAGAATATGACGACCATTAACTGACACGTGAGATCTGAATTAGCTAGAGTATTCGACTGCGCTGGAATCATAGTTGAAGAATTAAATCTGTGAAAGTTTAGAATGTGTAGGAAAATAAATTTTTGCTTTTAAACGAGAGAATAATTATTTAAAGTTTGATATGATGATCACTCGCTATCAAAATTTTGATCTTTTTACGCCGAACAATTTATTCCCGATAGTTGAGTTGAGGAATCAGTTTTGTCTTCAGTATTCAATGTTCAAATTCTTCTTTCACGTCTTCAGAAATAGAGTGTTTCGCGCTTTGATAAACCACTTGATACCTATGAAAAGAAAAATTCAGACTCTACGTGCAAGTTCTACACGAAGATGGTACTGATACAACTGGAACCACGTTCTGAGAAAATGGCTGGTGGTCTACGCAACTTCAACTCCTGATTACACCAAAGAAGCTGAGGTGAATGAAACATAGTTATTTCGATCTAAATATTTCTATTCCAGATTGTCAAAGAACAGCAAGGACATGACGACAATTACAAACATTTTCATGCCTATTTTTGTATTTATGTTGTCATATTGTGTTATTTTAGATGAATTTTCCATTTTTTTTGTTTTTATTTGAAGGTATTTTGAGAAAAAAACGTTCAGAAAAAAGTAAATTAGATCGTGAAAAAAGTGAGAAAAATCGCGAAAAAACCAAATTAGATCGTGCCAATTCTAATTTAATTTTTTCACGATCTAATTTGGAAATTTCGCGATCTAATTTGGTTTTACTTTCCTGAGTTCGTGGTGTAATGGTCAGCATGGATGCCTTCCAAGCATTCGACGGGGGTTCGATTCCCCCCGAACGCATGATGTTTTGTTTTTTTCGGATAAAAATTACTACCAATTCAATTTCCAAATGTAGATTGCTCTATGTAATAGCAAAAACTTGTGTTGAACTGAAATGAAAAAGTTCGTTGTAGAAGCTCTACAGGGTGAGCCATAAATATATTAACCAAACTTTGAGTCTTCGGTGCAGCTACTGTACGGTAGCAAACACCGATTTTTTTTTCAATTTTTTAAATTAAGTCTTTCTTAATATTTCTGCAAAATTTCATTGTCTTATGTCTAGTTTCCAGGTAATGGTGGCTCCTTCTCCACATCGAGCTGCGATTGGAAGAACGGATGGACCAATGGGGATATTGCAAAAGAGCTCTGTGTTTTTCGAGAAGTGGTTTATCTTACTGTCAAACGGTTTCAAAATACTGGCACGGTTTCTGATCGTCAACGAAACGGCGGTAAGGTCACCTTAACCACTCCTTCAGTGGTGAAAGTCGTCCGAGAGCGGATTCGTCACGACCCCGAGAGAAGCATGCGAAAGCTGGCTTCACAACTCAGAGTCAGTCCGCAATTGATCAACAGAAACTAAAAAAAAACACGAATTTCTGAATCTGGATACAATCTTTTGTAAAGTTGATTTTTTCAGTTCCGATGGAATGAAGAGACTAACACTCTCTATAAACTGAATACCGTTGATGTGAAATTCATAGGTCGTTGATAGCAGTTTATGAAGTTCATAGGTCGTTCATAGCAGTTTTTGAAGTTCATGGGTCGTTGATATGAAGTTCATAGGTCGTTGATATCTACCGCCTATGACGTTGATGTGCTGCAGATATCAACGACCTATGAAGTTCATATGTATCAACGGTATTTAGTTTATAGAGAGTGTTAGTCGCTTCATTCCATCGGAACTGAAAAAAATCAACTTTACAAAAGATTGTATCCAGATTCAGAAATTTGTGTTTTTTTAGTTTTAGCGCGAGACCTGGTGTAAAACGGTGAATTTTATTGTAAAACACAAAGAAGAACATCATTCGCCGGCAATTCTCACGTTTTTTCCAAAACTCCAGATAAGCTAATTTATTATTTTCAACACGTGTTATGAGATTCATGCTTAGAAATCATGAACTAAGCTTTGAAGTTCAAGAACCTTCGAGAACCGTAACTTCATGACTATCTGATGTAAGCAGTGATGAGTGGAATATTTTCTCTTGCTACGTTTCTTGACTTCTAGAAGCGTTATAATTGTCTCCACCATAATGAAGAATATGGGAGACCAATCTGGTCAATAAGAACCTAATTTGAGTTTTTCGTGCAGTTATAACCGTGATTTCAACTTTGAGAGCAACACGTACTACCAGTTGAAGCACCGTCAATGTTTGAAAACATAAGCGAAATTTTATTTTCTTTTAATTTTGATTTTCAGTTAGGTTCAATTGTTCCAACCAGGGCATTGGGATTTTCATCCAACCTTCTCGTTCATCGACATTTACCTTTACATCCGGCATCCGTTCTGATTGGGCGAATGGAACCAACCGTAAGGGTCAAAGCCAGGAAGTCTCTTTCAAATGACTCATCAGGGATTATAATTTTTCAGCAAAATCAATATCTTCCATATGCTTTAATACCGTAATCTTATCAACAATTTATTAGTCACGGTGCGAAGCATAGAGGTATTTTCGTGAGGTAGTAGAAAATATGGTGGAAAGCAGTGATTGCAAACTGGAATAGACTTGTTTCTCTTTTTTCTCCATGTTCTCGACAGTCAAATTTGTGCCTAGAATAACCAAAAAACCGATAACAGCAAAGCTTGAAAATAGTGAAGAATACAGAAAAAGATTTTAAAATGAAACAGTGAACTAAGAGTCGAACCATGAACTATCTAAAGTTTCATTTCTACACTGTGTGAACTGTTTTCCTTCGAGGTTTAGTTGGATTGAACATGGAATTTCTTTGATGAAATTGTACGATGTGGGCGATTCGTCATCGATCCACGCGTCTGACAGCTTCTGACGAACCACGCGCTTCAAACACTCTTCGTCAGTCATGAGGTTCTGAAATGTCATTGATGATTTCACTTATTGTTACTTCTCTATCTTTTTTCACTTTCTTCCTCTTTTGATCAACAATAAGTGAGATTTGAGAACAAAAATGGCAACGTTTGGAAACATGTAAGAATTTTTTAAATCTGAACTTTTCTACTGCTATGCAAAACGTTGTAGATAACAATGAATCATGGTTATCGCGTTAAAGACCAATATTAGCCCAACTCTCGCTGGTTGAAAACAAGAAGTTCTGAACTTATTCCCGCAACTTCATATCAAGACAAAAAACTCACAGGAGCTCTATCTATCAAGTAGGTTGCTCGGATGATGGGGAAAACGGCTCTGAGAAACGGGCGTCTCAAACGAGCAAACTTTCTCCATACACCAGACAGTTCACATTTTTGGATTTCTGAATCATCAAAAAAGGTTCCAGATCTTCGGAACGCAGTGTTGTTTTTGATATAGTCATCGAAGAAAGTTTTCGAGGTGTTGATCTTTGTTTCGCTCCAATTTCCATTATTCCTGTGTGAACATTTTATCAGTGTTACTTGGCAAGCAGGTACCATAGATACTCAACGACATTTTCCACTGGATCAGTTGAATTGAACATTTTTTTCGATTGCTTCGTCGCTGTTGATGTAGCGCAAGTAGACTGAGAGCAGGTTTTTCAACATCTGAAACTTGCGTTTTTTTTTCGAAAATACATGAAAGAAACAAACCGTTTCATCAGTTGTTGTTGGCACAAAAACATTAAAACGGTCATCTTCCATTCTTCTTCTTGCTGTCTGGCTACTCATAGTCTAGGTTATCATTTTGTAAGCAGTTTAATGAACAGAAGAGAGAGAGAAAGAGAGAGAGAGAGAGAGAGAGAGAGAGAGAAACGAAAAAACTCACATTGTAGAAATCGATGACATCTCTACCGGTATGTAACCTGTAAATCACCGTTTTTTGAGAATTTCTTATGAACCGACCCGGAACTAGAATCTGCATTGCAAATCACAATGTTTTCCAATTCATTTTTGAAGTCCCAAGTGTTTTTTCGAACCCTCTCATGCATCAGTTCAAGTTCGCCGCTTCTAGTTTTAGCACGCATCTCGAGTCTAGCTGTCCCAAACTGTTCCTGAAACAAACTATGAAATTTGAGCAAAATGTATTTTGAAAAACCTCTTCCATCCGTATTGGAACACGGTTTCTGACGAGTTCTGATACAAACCCGATCAAAAACGCGATGTGTTCCTGTAATTTAATTGTACTTCAATCAGCTCAGGAAAATACCCTTTTAGCTATGTCCGTTCCAGCGTTGTCATATAAATCACAGAGAATGGTGTTTGCATACTCTAATGACCCTGATTGAAGAAAACCGAAAACTTTATCTGTCTGAAATTTTGAAACTTCTAGTCGAATTCTCTCTCTTCTTCTTTTTCTCTCTCTCTTTTTTTTTTCACTTTCCCTACTTTTCTTTACTTTTCTGTTATTCTTTTTTCTCTGATGAATTAGTAGAACAAACAATACCTTTTCTTGCCCCAAAATTGGAACAAATAGCTGTTCTTCTGTCGTTCGATATATCTTCGAGGTAATATTTCTCACTCGCAACAAACACAGTAGAGGTGACTGGAAAAGTATATTTTCTCAAGAAATATGTATGGTAGTTATAATCCAAAACATATAGTCTATCATCATTTTTTCAGAAAAAAACTTATTGCGTGGTGAAATTTTAGTGCTCTGTAACTCTTGAGAACCTCGTCCAAGCTTGCAAAAACATTGTTTTTCTTTTCATTTTAAAATGAACCTTTTTAAAATTTCAACTCACGAGAGTGTGGAACCGCCTGATTGATTTCTGCTTTTCGAGATATTTTTCTATTTTCCAAAGTCTGTCGGAGTCAGAGTAGTAATCGTTCATCCATGGAAAATATGCAACACCTAGTCTGATAGTGTGAATTGCACACTCTTCAGAGAGAATACTACGGAATTGTTTCTGAAATTGGAATCGTATTGTGAATGGAACAAGAAGACCGTCATATCGGCGCTAGAAGATCTTTCGGTCGATTAAATTGCAACTTGTAACTATATATTGTATACTGCAAACCAGTTACACACGATGTAGTAACGACTCGTAAGAATATGTCACAAAAACTTCCCGTTCAAGACAGTAAAGCTATTTTTTGGAAAGGGTTATGTTTGCCTCAAGTTATGTTTGACTGAAGTGTAAGGATGTTCCAAACAATTATTATTGAAAGATATTGAAAACAAAAATAAAAGTAGTCTCAAATTTAAGTCAGATTTGATTGAGCATGAAAACTATGACTGCCCGACCTATGGAGCTGTTTCATAAGAATTAACCTGTTGAGACGGAGTCAATCGCTCGTATCTTGCCAGAATCAAATCAAAAATTCCCGATTGTACTCTTCTTTCCTGAACGCTTGTACAATATAGTCAATTTTTCATGATTCAAAACCTCCAATTTAGCCAACTTCATTTTTGTTTCTTCGTCAAGCCAGAAAAAATGCTTAGTCCAACTATATGTTTCAGCCAGTGAATCATGAATTGGAGTAAATCCGATGTCGCAAATTTTGTAAGCCTGAAATTCATTTCATTACTTGATTTTTTCTAAAAACAAACCACAATTCGATGTCCAATGAATTGTCCTGAGTTTGTTGTCAACAGAGCGTAAATTAAATCCAATACTTTGCGATCGTTCTCAGGTTCATTCAATCCACTTCTTTCAATCCAGTTTTGTCCAAAACCCTGAAAGCATTTCTTGTTCTCAAATTTTACAAAACTTGCGTTGTGCATCAGATTCTTGCAAACATGTCTTGCTCTTCTCTGGAATTTCTTTCTTTGTTGAAGTTTTGTCTCGGCAGTATGGTTGAAAATATAGATCAAGTTCGCTCCAAAGCCATCTTCGATGAGTCTCATCATTTGGAAGACATCATTTTCATTCTGAAAAACAATTGAGTTCGATAAACTATTTTTGTAATTGATTGTAAAAATATCTTTTCGAGTATTTTTCATTGACTTAAATTCAGAGTATTTGACCAAATAAATACATGTTTACTACCATCGTCTAAAAAGTTATAGAATCTCAACCCACAAAACTAATTTGCAGTATTTCAACGATAATGATGACTATAAGTATAAAATAATATAAGTAAAGAATTGACATCATCTGAACTTCGAATCAAAATTACTTTCGAGAAACTATGAACTGATTCCTCACCTCGGCTTCTCTGAAAGCTTCTTTACCCGACTCAATACGGAATAACGGAGCTACGACAAAAGAGATCGGAGGAAAATGAGTGTGATTTTTCTTCTGAAATGGAATGTAACCAGAACAAGGCTACAACCCACCATGTCTTCTATGAAAGGAGCGGTCGATCTTCGTTCATCCGGGGCTGCTTCAATATGTGTGCACCATATACCAAAGCATTTCTCTGCTGCTGGGTACTCCTAAAAAATTAAAATTTCTGTGACTTTGTACATGTGTTGCGAACCATTATATGCGATTTGAAGGTAAGTCGGACAAATTTCACACATTCGTCGTATTTTAGCGTCTTCATCTGTTTTCTTTCGGCTGAGGAAGCGATCCTTGGCAGTTGTTTCTCACAAATCTATAACTGTCATTTTTGAGACAGTTTTTCTCTTTTTCTCTCTCTCTCCCAATTTCGTTCTCTTTACCTTACGATAATCCATCGGCCAGTCCCAGTTTCTGTAAGAATCGACAGTTTCCGGTACTTTGTAGTTATGAATGGTCTTCTGTGATGTTTTGATAATAATAACTTTATTCATTGAGAATAAGTTCATAAGCTTCATGACGACCAGCAATAGCCGCCACGAGCACAGAATAATGGAATTTGGAAACCGTAGGAGAACATTTCAAGAATCTGCTTCGGTCAGGACAGTTGTGCGATTTTTTGAAAAAAAAAACGTTGGATAACATTGTTTTCTCATTATTCTATCTATTATGGAATTAAGAAATTACTCTCACCAACAACTTTTCATCCTGCGCAAAAGGTGACTCAGCAGGTGCAGATCTTATCTAAAAGAAAACTTTCCAGAGGAAATGTGCGAAACAATTACCTGGAAGTAGGCGAGCAGCATTTTCCACAAATCAACCATCTGGTAATAGAAAATAGTAAATATCAAAAATAAAGTATACAACCCGGATGGGGATATATCAAAAGGTAATTGAGATTGACAATAGAAGAAAAATTGAACTGTTACAGTTTATCGATAAGTAATGAATGATGATTTTAATTTTCTTCCATGGATATGGTGGAAAATATGAAAAAAAGAAGTACTTCCGTTCTATTGTTAAGAAGGCCGTTTTCGAGATAGAGAATAGTCAAAACCGTATTTTAACAACTTTAAAGAGTTGGAAGTAGACTTCACAAATTTCTAATTGAATTTATAAGGTGGAAATTGATTAATTGGTTCAGGAAACTATTGCAAGAAAGCAATTTCTTGTTTCACTGGATAAGAAGAAGCACATCAACTGAATTGTTCTAGTGTTTTAGTAGAACTTGAAAAAAAACAGTGTAGCTATTTCGAATAACCAATTAGGATATGTGTATGATTCAAATTCTCAAGTAAGTACTTTCTCGTAAGTAAGTACAGCGAAGGAGAGAGGGCGTCGTCATTTCTTGTCAGCGTCTTGCAAAGTCATTTTTCAAATTGACAGTTGGAAACCTGAATTAATACCCTTTTGGTAGGAAGGTTTTTTACAATAGCATCAGCTGTATTTGATCTCGATCGAATGCCATCGAAATATTTTTCTTTCGAGCTCACTTTCTCTCATGATTCTCTCTCAACTTCTACCTACAATAATAAAAATATACCATTAATTTTGAGTTTGCATTCTTACAAAGTGAACGATCAGTACAGATATGATCCAGCGAATAGTGGAAAAAAAATAGAAAAAAATTTAAAAATTTTTGTCAGCGATGAAAATTCAAAACTCTGTACGTCGATTTGGGAAAAAAAATTTTCATATTTTTCAACATATTTGGCTGTCGATCACTGCCAAACAACTTTTCAGCTGGCTCATTTGGAAGTAGAATTTCGACTAATTCTGAACATTATGTGTTTTTCACTGTATCTCATTGAAATGTGGCGTTTCATCAAGAAATGGTTTATTGCTTGGTCTCTTCATGAAAAAACACACTCGGAGCAACGAACTCCATTCTTTCCTGGGGAACGCCCCTTCTTGCTCTGGCGTTCTCATTCGAGCTCTCAGTCTCACAGGCGAACGCCGAACAGAGTTCCGAGCTCCATTTTCCTTGGTCCCCGTTTTCGAAAAACTCCCGATGCTGTGCCTCGTGGCAGTGCCTGACACGGACCAGAGCCCCAAGACCCGCCCCTTTTTCTTCCTTCGCCCTCCGTCATATAGATTTTCAGTGCAGCTCGCCGACTGCTCAAAAGCAAGTCGTCCCTCACCATTGTTGAACTCACATATTTTGATTGTTTTCAGGTTAAAAATAAAATTTCAAAGTAATGGCGCTTGAAACAACAAAGAATTGAAAAACCCTTGTGGTTTATAAATAGTTGAGAAAACATCGGCAGTCACGGTGTAGTGAGCAGTGCTCTGGCATGTCGCAAGACATGGTAAGAGCACTGTCCCTGCGCCAGTCGATTGAGTTGTTATCGAGTGATGAAAATATGGAGATGAATTCATCTATCCGTTGCACGGAGAAGGTGCTTGAATATTACAGACTTGAGTAACCGTGTTCAGTACAATGTACTGCCACAAGGACCCAAACTACGTCAGTAGTATGTTAAAGTTCTAACTTCAACCTTTTCCGAAAATTTCAGAGAAAGATCATTTGCTCGTAGAGCTAAGCCAAGGGACTCCTATGCATGTACTGCGTCTCTTCTTCTAGAGAGAAGGAACGTGGCAGTGCCAGGAACGCAAAGAGCCCGGACGATCTTTGAGCGTCATTTATGAAAGTGCTGTTTGAAGCCTCATTCAACGGTTTTCACAGGAATACCAACAGTCAAGATGAAATATCAACTTTTACACCTACCTGAAGCTTGGGTCCTGTGCTGATTAAAGTCCTGAGGTTCATCGACGCTGTTCTAAACAAGATCTTGCTTCTGGCAGGTGGAGGTGCGAGAGAAGTGATCTGACAATAAGTTGTGATTTTCTTTCTCATTTTGATTACTAGTACAATAAGAAATTTCAGAGAGAAATATCGCAGAAACTTCAGAAACCGCTGACTTTACATACCTTGGATAGTCATGACACAGTACGAAGCTCTAGTAACGTCTTCAAAATTCAGATTCTCCATGAAAAAAGTCCAATGGAGTACGAGCCGCCGAAGAGCAAGTGACCGACCACGATGGCCGAGCCCAGAGTAAATGAACGAGTGAAAAAGGGCTGACCGATGTCCACGCCTCGAGAGCTCAACCTGAGAGCGACGAAGCTTCTCGAAAATTGGAAAAAAACCCGAGTAGTTTGGAAAAAACGTACAATCCAATTAAACTTCGCCGAGGATTTCCAAGAACATCGGAAAAACTGCGCAAAAACAGTTGCAGTCAGTTGAATCAAGAAAACGCTTGATGAGGACGGCAGATAGCAAATCGATATACAACACCTCTTAAATTCTATGACAGAAACTATGAAGCTCCGTCAGATATTAAAATAAAAACTGTAACAAAAAGAGAGAGAAATCATGCCATACATTACGGCGAAAGACGGAAATCACCGGAAAAAACGCGAACTGACCAGAGAAAGAAAAATTATTGGAAATCGACAAATCCAGCTTCAACATTGATGTACTAGAAAATACATCATCAACGCAGGGAGGAAGGTCTCTCAACTCACAGAAAGCAGTGAAAGTGTTTGAAAGACCCGAGAATTCGTTTGATCCTGTTGGAGAATAACCAATATAAAACATGTACCAAATACCCTGAAACAATTCATATCAGTTGAAGAACACGTGCAAGATTGTCTCCTCAAGAGTTCTAAATGAATTAAAACTGGATGCTGGTGAATCATCATATTCTACATATACAAAGATGTGACACTTACCGCTCTAAGCAATTGGGCTCTACTTGTTTTCAGAACACATCTGAGTATTTTTGACAGTGCGTCGTTGAATATTCGCAGGTGTCAAGAACTTCAAACGGCTGGTTTTCGATCAGTTCCAGCAGAAAACTTTCTGGATCAGAAAATTACAATTGTCATGATCATCTCTGTGACCACGTTGATTGTTCATTGAGCCTTCTCAGACATCTTGATGGAATTTTGGCATGCAAGCGCCGTGGGCGACACGCTTGGCACGGAGTAGTACAAGCATGGACACGCAGGATAATGAAAAAAAGACGGAGAGATGAGCAGAGGTCAAATTGAGAATTCCATTTTTATGATTCAAATCTGGATGACATACTACGTTTGTTGAAGGAGTGGAGCCGAATTAGTTAAATCAAACATCACTGTGACAGCAGTATGTTCTGCTTCGTCTTCAAACTCCAAGAAATTTTGTATGGAACAATCTTCACTCACTCGGTAGAGAAGAGTACTCAAAAGAAAAACTTGGAACCAGTATAACAGATATCTCCATATATTGAGTAGAAAATAATACAATCCTAAACACACACCCATTGGCTGTCAGACTTCCTGAAATCATAATAAGAAGTTTATTCAAAATCACAAATTCAAAAACAGAATTCCCAATTTCATCTTTTCAAATTTGCAACGCCGACCTCACTTTCACTGATCTTCTTTTTGCAGACATTTTGCTGATGCTCTGGCGTGAGCCCGCGAAGGGAGCTATTGGCACCTAGCACGGAGAAGTACAAGACGAGGCGATGTGGGGGCTTCTGGATCTTTGAAATGAGCTTGCACTCACGGAACGTGCAAACTTTGCTGATTGGAAAATTCATGCGGAACCAGTAGCTTTAAAAAATTACAAAAGAGTTGAATCTCTCAGGGATGAAGCTGTAACGTAAAATAATTTTGAAGAAACTGTTCGTGAAATGGAAACTGTATTATAGAACTTTCATCTATAGCCAAAAATATGAGAAGCACAACGTTCCATTTTTCTCCAAGGATTCTGAAAAACAACGTGTGAATGTAATTTCTATCTATTAGAGAGTGTGGTTAAAAATGAAGAACTCTTTATTTAGTAGGTATTTGCCGGAGCGATATTTTGTACTGAGATGGAGTCTTGTAGAACTGAGCAAGAGAGAGGAACTCTCTGGGAGTTGAAGAACTTTCCTGAAGTAGAAGAACTGATTCATTTGTGCGACCTCTATTCAAATCACTTCATAGGTCAAGTTACATCGCTAATTCCTAAACTACCCTGAAGTCTATTATTAAATGTATAGTGGAAATCAAAGATTCACGCTGTAAATCAAAGATTACACTAACCTTAAACATCAGAAGTAGACGTTACGAGAAATTATGTATTTTGGAAATTTGTAAAATTCTCAAGTGTCTGTTGAAGGCGAAAATCGAGTCAATAACTTCGAAACAACTTTTGGTACGTCAAAATATCTCAATTGTTTCACAGTGACAACAAAAAGTCATAGATTCCATCAATAAATAGTGACAGAGGCCATCGATAGATCACATCCATACTGTTGTCACTTTTTCACAAAAGTGTTCCAAATTTTTTTCAACTTTGTCTATTCTCAAAACCGGAGTACGCATGATTTATTCAGAAACAGAACATCAAACAGTATAATAACAACTGGCAATAAGATGAAACAAAAACAATATAAAACAACAAAAAAGTTCAAAAATCCTATTGTTTCACTGATTTTGAGGTCTCAAAGCCTTCTCGAGAAGAAAGTAGACGAAGTACTGCAAGTTTGGTCTCACAAAACTCTGATTCCAGAGACTTACCGTCCAGAATTCTGTCGAAAAGTATTCAACGCGTTCTATCTGTATGCTTCTAGCAAATTCCTTCAAAGGATCCACATCCGGAGGACTGATTACAGTAATCATTCTTTCTGGAATGCGCCAGAATGTCTTCTTCAGTGGAATAGGGTACAGTGGAGTTTTCCAAACTGAAATACCAACAACTTCATGAATTTGAAGAACATCAGAATTTCACATGGTTCAGATACTTACAAGAGTAAGAAAAAAATTATAAAGAAAATATGGATCTATTGATAAAACTTACTTTTCTCTGGAGGCTTCTCTTTTTTTGTTTCTTCAGGTTCATTTGTTGAAAATAAGTTCATGTACGGATTGTGCATGAGATTTTTCTGACTGGAGCATGTGCCAGACAAGTTTCCTGCTAGAATATCTGTGAATGAGCACTGTTAGAAGTTTAATATGAACAGCTCTAACCTTTGACCTGAGAACGTTGGTAATCTGCATAACTCTGCAGAATTGTGTTTAGTCCTGGTATTGAAACTTCGGCAGTGCTTATATCTTCTGAGCTTGTTGAAGGATTGCCTTCATAACCTAGATTTTTTTCCTAGACTTTTCACTCCAAAACAAACTAACTTTGCATAAGCACCATCTTGTCCTTTCTGATTTTCTCTCGGACTGTCTGAAATGATTATTTGTGCAGAATTCATTCCAAGTTAGTCACCTGGAGAAAATCTTCGAGATGTTTGGGTAGCGCCACTGTTTCAGTACAATCCGGAATTTTGCGTTTTTTCAACACTGGTTCTGAATGTTTTTTTTGGGTAGGAGAATTAGTTGGTCTATGTTCTTGTTATTATGGACAGAGTTAGAATTTTCAAAAGTGCTATGTTTTAATGTGATTAACAAACCCTCCACTTCGATTATTTGAACATCCGAAGTTTCCGATATTGTAGACAATACTGAACTTGTAGATTCTGCTTTCTGGTTATCTGAAAATCATGTTTAATAAACCTTTAGAGAACAAACTGACCTATTTCTTCGATTATTTTGACATCGGAATCGTCGGATGTTGCGGTCTCTAATTTTGAGGCCTCCGTTTTTTGATTATCTGAAAATAGTCATTTTTAATGATAAGGTAATCAAACGGCACAAGCATGAATTTGCATAAATTAAAGATTTACAAGAATTGAGTTTAGACGTTTCTCACATTATTACAATTTTCTTTTCCAAATTATTAACATTTTTTAATTTCAAAACCAACCTGTCTCCTCGATAATTTCAAGATCTGGACTCGGTTCCCGGCGTTTTCTTCTCTCTGTCGGTTTCAGAACAAATGATTCTGTTTCTTGCAAAAACACTAGAATTCATTTTTAATTTCATGAAAGTACTTGAATTCACTCACTTTCTTCAAGAACCAAATACTCCTTGTTGATCTTATTGTGCATCAACTTTGTTTGTTTCATTTGTTCCTCAACCAAAATTCTTTTCAGCCGACGTTGATACGGCAACAGATGTTTTACTGCCGTTTTCTTTCCGCACAAAATTTCCACTTGCCTGTTACGAATGTGCTTTATAACTTTCTGCGTTTCTTCTTTTATTTTTCTTTCGTACTGTAATGTTTCATTCAATCCTAGAAAACAAATGAATGAACTCACGACTTCAACTTTCAGTTCGACCTTGATACCTTTCAGTTTTTCCCCAAACTTCTTCAACAGTTTCGTCTTTTCAATTTTGTTTGAACGAGTCTTCTGGAAGTCTTCATAGTTGTCCATGTAGGCGTTCATCAAGATTTCTGTACATTCCGGCGTGAACACGAAAATAGATTCCATTCTGCTGTCTGTAATTGAGGGTTTTTGTTACAGAGAAGGAGAAGATGCAGTTGGAAAGTACATACGAATCAGAGATTTGTACGTGAAACACCTAGCAAATTGTTTTCTTGGTAATCTCCTTATACTGTCAAAATAAGACAACCTTGTGATTTTTATAGCGTCTACAACATGTTGATTAACAATTTGTATTATAAAACCTTATTGAAATAATTTTCTCAACGTTTGAAACTCATTCGGATGAAAATAGTTTAAAGCGTCACGAGAGAATCGTATTTATGCATTTATTTACCACTACAGAGATAACTATCGCAACAGTTAGCAACATCCGTTCAATCTTATCAGATTCACTGATAACAATTAGATTGATTGTTCGATTGACGCCACTACGGTACAAAAAATTGAGTTTAACTTTCAGGGAGGTAATCAAGGAATAGCAAGGTACTGTGGGCACTGGTGACACTACAATTTCTCGCACGATCGATGTGCGCTTCTTCTAAACATTGTTTTTGGGTCTATTTGCGTTTATCACTCATTTATAGATGATTCGAGCTGTAAAAAACCAAACCAGGTGTGATGGTCTGTCAGAAAAAACATAAATAAGGAAACTAAGCAGCCTTACTAGTATAACTCTCACAAATCACTGGAATATGAAACCGCTTAATGATTGGAATTACTTTTTTCTACCGTATTAGATGAAGCTAATGAAAATGTGAACCATGAAAGTATAAAAAACGTTCCGACAAAAAATAACTCATAAATGCTACCATAGCATATCGAGGTGAGACAACACTGAAAAAATCGGATAAATAAGTTGCAACATTCTTATCACTATCTTTCAAGTTCAATTAGTCTCAACGTCACCCACTATAAGAAAGTGGGAGGGTGTATACAACGTATGAAACCACAGGAGATACACAAATGTCACTATAAAGAAAAAAGATACCGCTTGGAATTGTTCGACGGTAAACTTTCTGAGGCACAACGTTTTTATTTCAGAATACTTGGTACCCTAATTGAATATTTGTTCACAAACGTACATGTGAGTGAATGTTTGATAATGGAAAAATTGGGAGAAATCATTTACCTTGACCATTTATTTCATCTTGATGGAAGAATATCCACTGAAACTTTATCTTGATAATGTTGTAGCTGCTGATCGTCTGGAGTCCACATTGATACAGTCAGTGCTGCTCCGAGAATTTTAAGATCGACAACTTCCGATATTTGTCTAGTACCCTGAAAACTTTTTCTTAGGGGCATATCAAGGGATTCTTATATCAAAACTAAGAATATTCTGTTTTTTTTGTAGGTGAAAATACTTTTTGTACTTTTGTACGCCTTTTAATAAACAAATGGAATTTTTTTCAAAGTAATAGAAAAAGAAGACGGAACACATTGCAAATGCGCTGCATTGCACTCGAAGAATTTGGACGAACAAATTTTTATTTATTTTTTTCTTTATCCAAGAAGAGAGGATTGGAATGCACTAAAATCATTTTACACAAATTTAGACAAGATACCGTACCATCTTATTGAGAAAAATAAAATGCAACACAGGCATCATTGTACATATAATTTTTCAGAATCCGTTGAAAAATTTCTAGAAGATCGTATGAAAATTGGGTTTAGTTATCTTTTTCATTGTTCTCAATGAATATCAATGTATAATATTGCTACGCATTGCGTGATGATAGATACAGGTTTCTCCTCTCTCTAGAAACGGTCATTGGTTTTGATCGGCGTCTAATATAGATGGATGACCACCGCGGGCATAATTGGCTAGACAGATTGCAACATTCCGATTCGCCTTATCTATCTTAATAAGTTCAATTATCATCAAGGGCGCCATTGTGCGGTGAGGGTGTAACGCACAAAACTGTATCTAGTGAACGATAGTCAAGAGAATGTCACGTAGCATTGACAGGAGAAATTATGATTTCGGGGTTTTCTACATTATGAAAAGCTTGCAATCGCAAGAAGTCTACGTTACTGTACATATCACATAAGGATATTTGTTTTGATATAAGAATTGCTATTTTATCACTAGATCGACTGGAAGAAAATAGAACATGTTATACGTCAGTCAAAAGTTCTTCAGTCAAAATTCGTTCATCAGTCAGTATTTATTTTTCAAAGTGGACTCCTAAACTTTGTGATCATTTTCTCAAAATCTTCAAAAGAAAAAAACTATCATCATTGGTACCGCTTCAGGCTGAAACCCAGGTGAAAAATGTAGACAATCTATCCAATCGAGAAATTTGGAAAAGCGTCTCAAGCAATAGTATGGATGAATAATTGAATATTCTTCCGACTAATTTATTCACTGAAGTTTGATTGTTTTTGGTACCGACTGTTTCGAATGGTTTTCATTTTTAAAATCAGTTCTCTGTTGTCAGGCCGAGGAATTCATAACTTTTTCTCGTGGCTTTGCAAGAATCAAGTCAGAAGAACTCGAGAACCGATACTGTCAACGCCTCATTCAGATGCGTTTCTTTCTAATTCTTTTTTTCAATTCTTCACATCGATTTTTGAATGTTCATCTTTTACTTGTTACAGAGTAGGCTAAAAGAGACTCCAACCGAGTAAATCAGTCATATATATCATGGAATCAGTTGGTTAAGTTTGCGACATTCTTATTTTATTCTAGTCAGATTTGATCAGTGTTCGGTCATTGTGACCTTTTTTAGGATGTGGGGAGATGAGGAAAACGCATGAAATCATTGATTGAGAGAGGTGAAAAAAGCACAAAATCGTCTTGTTCCTTCGAAAAAAAAGAAAACCTCGTTCACACAAGTTCTACATTTTGTTTTCTGGTGATTAACAAAAAGGAAACAACATTCTCACAATTATTGTTTGGAAGTTGTAAGGGAAACTAGATAATTCTGACACAACGGTCTTATTTTGTCCACTTTTTAGCGATAATTTTCCAGTAAAAACTATTTACACTCTGTTGTGACGTCGAGTTCTTGGTGAAGTGCTTTATTTAAGAAGTGAATAATAATGCGGAAGGAGCGGTATTTATAGTCGCCAAAAGTGGGCGGAGACTCAGGGGTCATGGGAAAGAACAACGCATGGGAAAGTGCGTAGATCAAATAATAGTTACTGTAGAATATATACGAGTTACTGTAGAATAATTATTCTTCACTCGTAACATCTCCTTCTGTCCACTGAACATCGTAGGTGCGGTTGTCGGGCTCCATGACGAGTCGGCGGACAGGGCGTCGGGTACGTCTCGATTGGTGGCGTGCTGGTGATGTCGTTGTTGCTCGTGCGTGGCCAGATGCGTCGACCAATGGAGACTGTGCGGAAGTTGTCTGGTCTGCGTGAGCATGTGGTGAGAGCTGGATGTTCCTTGTTGTTGTCAATTTCTCTGGTTCCAACTCGAATTCTTGCAGAAGAGCGTTCTGGTTTCCTCTTCTTCGTCGTCTCAGCTGGTTCTTATGACGCCGGACAATGACTCCATCCATGTCGATCTGGTACATGACGGCTCCCAGTCGGCGTTTGATGATGGCTGGTGTCCAAGTTGTCTTGTTCGAGCGGAAGTCTTTTGCGTAGACTGGCTCGGTGATGTCGAAGTCGCGAAGTCTATTACCATGGTGCTTGTTGAACTGTTGTTCCATCCTGCTGTTCCTCTGTCCAGATACAGTGTCAGTGGCTGGTCTCAGCAGGTCCCGGAGTGTTCTTGTAGTACGTCCCAGGAAAGCTTCAGCTGGTGTTGACTGGTTCGGGGCGGCTTGACATGGTGTTGATCGGTAGCACTCGAGAAAAGTCTGGAGAGCTACGGCTGCTGGTTCATCTGACATGGTCTTTAGTCCTCGTTTGAACATGTCGACGAATCGTTCGGCTTGTCCATTTGACTGCGGACGGTACGGCGGCGTGCGAACGTGGTCGATTCCTCTGGATTTGCAGAAGGCTTCGAACGTGGCGGCGGTGAACTGCGTCCCATTGTCAGTGACCAAAGTTGTCGGGTTTCCAAACTGTGCGAAGACCTTCCTCAGCATGTCGATGGTCGCTGATGTAGAGATCGTCTTCATTGGGTGAATCTCAGGCCATTTCGAGTAGGCGTCGATAATGACCAAGTAGTAGAGACCGTTTACGGGTCCAGCGTAGTCAGCGTGAACTCGTGTCCATGGTGCGGTAGCGGCAGGCCATGTGTGTAGGTGTGTCTTGATCGGGTCATTGGTGGCGTTGTTGTTGTACGGTACTGGTCGGTTCTTGCGGTATATAGGTTTTGCATCGGGCTTGAGCTGGCGGCGAGCTCGTGTAGTCGTGCAATGTCTCAAACCGTCTCGGAAGGTATCCGCGTGCGTCTTCCTCAGGTTCTTTTCGAGCTGGCTGCGGAGTTGGGAGTCGTTGAACTGATCAGTGCGTTCGGTCGTGATGACGTTGATCTCTCCAAGTGCAGTCTTCAGTTTCGGGTTGACCAGAATCCATTCCAAACCAAGGAGTGTCTTCGTGTTTGCCACATGACAGGTACCTTCGGCAAGTACTCCATCGATGATGAACTTGCAGTGGAAGCTTCCTGTGACTGGGATCGGGGTCCCATCTGCTGAGCGTAATGTGATGGTCGGTCTCTTCAGCTGTGGCTTGTTCTTAAGTCTTCTCCAGTCGGCCTGACTGAGAAGAGTGACATCGGCACCAGTGTCGAGCTGCATGCTGATCTCGGTCCCGTTGATGCGAACTTTCTTGAAGATTCGGCTTGCTCCACGGTTGCAGTTGACAACATGAACCTGACGTCTTTTACGGCAGGACTTCATGAAGTGTCCCTTCTGGCCACAATTGTAACATTTGTGCGGGCAGTCCCTCCTCCAGTGATTTCCACGGCAAACTGGGCACAATTTCGGCTGGTGACTGCTTGCGTCTCGGACTGGACTCTGACTTTGTTGTGGATCGGTACGGTCTGCGGTGCTCGGTGCGTGCTGACGACGATTGTGATTGTTCGGTACGTGATGACGGCTGTTGTCAGTGACTGCTAGAACTGCGGTGTCCTGGCTCATCATCTTGACCTCTTCTCTGGACCTGAGTGTCTGCTGGACGGTGTCGAGAAGTTGTACGAGAGTGATGTCTGGCCTCTCCTCCATTGTACGGACTGCTAGTTGTCGAAGGGGCTCGTGCTTCTGTTCCCGGAATGCGCAGACCCATGTCAGGCATTGGAACTGGTCGTCTGTCATCTCGCGCCAACGAGATGAGTTGATTGCGGACTTCAGCTTGGCGGTGAACTCCGTGAGCGGCTCGTCGTTGTACGTGATCTCGTGTACGGCAAAACGGCGGGCGAAGAGTGTCTTCTCTGGATCAAACAGCTTCTTCAGTTGTGCCAGGAGTTCGTTGAGTGACAATGAACTGGGTGAGCGTGGTGAGCTGATGTCTCTCAGAAGTTCGAAGGACTTGGAGTCGAGCTTGAATCTGATGAGTCTGGCCTTGGCATCGTCATCCAGAGATATCGTGGAGTCGTCGATCATCTCCTGGTAGCGTTCCAACCAAGCGGAGAAAGTGCATCCATTCTCAGGATCCGGCTGGAACGTTGGTAGACGGGTAGCGAGCGTATCGATTGGATCGACAGGTCTTGACGAGGTGCTGGACGTGGCGCGTTGTTCCATGACTTCTTGAAGCATCTTCCGGTACGCGGCATTTTCGTCCATTGCTTTTTTCAGCAGCTCCAAGGTTTCTGCTTGACCGGGGTCTCCTCGAGGTTGACGTGACATTGTTCGTGAATCCTGATCGCCAGTGTTGTGACGTCGAGTTCTTGGTGAAGTGCTTTATTTAAGAAGTGAATAATAATGCGGAAGGAGCGGTATTTATAGTCGCCAAAAGTGGGCGGAGACTCAGGGGTCATGGGAAAGAACAACGCATGGGAAAGTGCGTAGATCAAATAATAGTTACTGTAGAATATATACGAGTTACTGTAGAATAATTATTCTTCACTCGTAACACACTCCGTACACAATATTCACAACTTTATTTCACAATTTTATCACACAAAATCAGTGAAATTTGCTCCGAAGTGAGGTTCACTAGTGTAACCAGCGAAGTTTCCGTTAGTTTCACCGTTTTCAAAAAATAGCACTAGCTAGACAGCTTCTCACATTGCAATTGCGCTGTATTGAACAAAAATCATCTCTAACTTTTCTTAGGAATTTTTTTTTACAAACCTGGATTGTAAAGCAATTACTTTTTCTCATCTGTAAATGTAGATCATAATTCATTTCATCGATTTAAAAATCGAGTTTCTCGAGGAAATTCCAAAAAACCGCTTTTCTTTTGTTTTTTTCTGAATGCAGAGAAAGAGAGAAAAAAGTCTCAACGAGAAAGTGTGAGCTAGAGAGCACATAGCATTGCAAGTGCGCTTCGTTGTACTTAACGACATGTGAAATTGTTGAATATTCATTTTAATATTTCTCATGTTATTTGCTTTGAAAGAAAAATTGTCTTCTCTGTTTTAAAAATTTTGGATTTTTCTTGTCCAATCAAATAATTTTAGTCGAAGATCCTCCCCCAACTGACTCCAATTTCTTCAAAATAAAAGTTTATTCAAAAAGTATTTGCTTTCTTGAGTTTCTCGGCTCGTTTCTTCTTCCACAGGGCATAATTGTGTTCTGCACTCATCCAGGTTGTCTCAAAAAAGAGGAAAACGAATTCACAACAAGTGAGGAAGGATATACCACACCAGAGACCAAGCTGTCCACCGAAATCGGCAAGAAGATTGACAAACTGAGAAATTGATATTTTTCTTCTAAAATCTCATCTCAACTTACCCCGTACGCTTCCGATTCGGTAAGCATTTCAAAATTCAACTGTTCGTAGAAGACTTCCACCATTGCGCCGTTCTCTCTGTAATCCATTGTGAAATTGATTCCATTCCATTTCCTCACTTGTAATGCTTGTTACACTCAACTGCTGTTCCATTACAAGCACCAAGTTGAATTTGCAGCGACAATGAAGGCCATTTTGCTGGAGAATACGACACGGAGTATATGGACTGACGACAAGGCTGCTGGCATCTAAAGTTTGTTTTTATTGTTCTTGAATAAATTTCTGAAGTAATCCGAAACTTGCAATTCATTAGAAAAAACGTGGTGGAAAACCACCCAACCTGTTCGAGAGACATTCTGGATCTGTAACGGAAAAAAGAGAAAAATAATTTGTAACGGAAGGAAGAAGTGTCATGATAAATTGTGGCTAAACAATTTTTCAGAACAAGAATTAATTCATCAAATTACAGAACGAATGTAAGAAAAAACTTTTCTGATTTTTTGGTTATAACATTTCGAAAAAGACGTTTCTTCAAAAACTTACCGACATCTAAACGATCCGTCAAGACCCCCCAGATCATTCATTCTCGCGTCAAGACATCTTCCTGAAACACAATTCATGATTTCCAATAGATGTTTTAAAAAAACAAACACTTTCAAAAAGCCTAAACTATTTCTCATTGGAAGATTTCTTCAACTCACTCGCAGTAGGATCCGCAGCTTGGCAATGAACGAAACCTTCTGGAACAGGGAATCTAGGGTCGCCACATCTGCACTCTTTTAGAACAAGTTGTTGAAAGCAGGAACGATAACAGCCCTGTTGAACATCAATGAAAGGTTTTTTTCCTTCATATAACAAACTTCAACAGAATACTCATAATTCTTATAAATGTAATCTGATGTCTTTCCATCTGGGACACAATCTCCATATGGCGCAGGCAAACGGGTCATTTTTCTCTGGAAATGTCGATCAGTTTCTGATTACCACATGAAAAAAGTACCAATCGAATTCCGAACGATGAGACGTAGCCAGTAGGAGCCGAATAACCAAAAGTGTCTGGAAACGGAAAATCTTCTTTGTCGTGGATTGTTAGCCGAACTCCTGTAGCCTCCGTAGTCGGCATGTAGTCGGAAGCGTTGACGTAGACAAGCATACGGAGACCGTACATAGGACCTAAAAATGATTGAATGAGTTCATTCTTTTGTGAGTAGTTCCGAATTCGGACAGAGAGAAACAGGAGCTGGAACCAGTTTTACGAAAACAATCATTATTGGAATTTAGCAAAAGCAGAAGATTGAGAGACGGACAACTAAATAGAAACTATTCACCAGCAATAGCAGAAAGCTACAGAAATTTATTTATTCGAATGAGCCAACTTCACTTGTTTTCTGTGACTGTATCAGTTCATTATGAATTTCGATAAGAAAAATAGACTTCTGAATGTTTGTAAGAAACGAGCAAAATTCTTCTTCTGTTCGTAAAGTCAAATATCCTCAACAAGTCTTGAGACGCAATCACTGAAAAGACGTTTTTCACTGACCTGCTCGAATACTAGTGAGTGTAACATTCCTGTTGTGGTTGAATGTGAAGCAAGATCCGAAAACTGGATCGACATGTGTCAAAAAATCTCTGAAACTTTGTTTTTGAAGGTTTTCAAAAACCGACTAACGCTTCAATATCACAAGCTTTTCCGTTAAATGAGCACTTGTGAACAAGTTCTTTTTTGGTTGTGCTCAACATTTGCCGATCTTCCATGGATAAGGTGGCCATAGCAAACATGATGTTTTCCTTGGCTTTTGTGACAATAGCGACTTCATCTGTCATTCCCTGGAAGAGAAACTTACATGAAACTGAATCAGAAGTTTACCTGGAAACCCATAGCTTCAAGGAAGTTTGGATCTTCTGTAGGTGCGCCACCAGCAAGATAAGTCCAGATATCGAGTGGAGGAGTTTTACCATTGTAGGCTACGCAAAACTTTGATGGTGCACAAATGCATGGGGAGCGGTGTCCTTTAGCTGAAAAATTGAGAATAAGTTAAAAGGTTATTTCTCGATTGTTCAAAACTTGAATATTATAATTACTATTTCTAACAAGAATTATGATATAGTTATTCTGAATTTTGATGAAAAATTTCATTTTTATTACCAGTAACTCGGAAACCGACTCCACTTCTCGAAAATCGTAGTGCGTTTTTGAATCTCCAAAAAAAGTTTGTTGAACTTACATGCTTTGCTATCTTTTGTACAAAAAGCATGTTCATTGCACGTATCACATTCTGTACGTTCCCACGTTCCGTTCAGAAAGCAAGGCCACGCGTCGTGAGTCGATCGATCAAAGGCACATATGCAACGGTCCATGTCGCTTGTGGGTGGGTCGAATTTGGTCCTGAAAATGAATGACTTCAATAAGAAATGAAAAACCAAGTCGATAATTGATTGATTGAACAGAGAATACACACCAATAAGTCTGAATGATTCCTACTGGGAAACCATGAACCTCTCACCTTTCAGATTGACACTCTTCCATCTGACTCTGAACTTCTCCTTTGGTCTCTTCAATTTCTTCAACGTACTCTTCACCAGTGTATTCTTCTTCCTCCAGAATGTTGAACGGCTTTATGGTCGTTGTGGATGAAACTTGATCCTCCATTTCATCTAGTTCACTGGAGGTCGTACTACCGCAGAGGCATTTTGCGTAACCCTGAAAGTTTTAGGATTTTTTGATAGATTATGGACATATTCTTGAACTAAGAGTGGAAAATGTCACAATTCGGCTATAGTTCACTTTGAAATTCATTAAAAATCACATACCGGTTCGAAATAAGCTCCATCCAAACTTCTCTTTCCCCGAGATCTACTCTTCCCTTTCTTCGGCTTCGCAGTGGTGGTGGTCGCTGCTGGAGTAGTCGGCGCTTCATTGCCTTCTTCTGGTTTGCCACCTGCTTGTGTCATCGCACCATCGAATGCAGACAACTGAGATATTGTTCTGATGAATTATTGATCGAAATAACTCACTGTTCGCTTGACCAAATCTACACTTGTTGCCAAACTCGCTTTGTATGGATTCAGATTACACAGTGTTATAGCGGGAAATGGAGCGGTGTCTGAAAACACAGTATTATATTTTTTCTCCGGAATCTGGAAAGATTCATCTATTTCTGATGTTTAATGAGTTTATGGTGAGAAAACGAACCAAATTTCAACTGAATGTCCACAATTTTCTCGTTTCTCTGATATTTTGCCAAAACGGAGTCAGCATTGAGGTAGAGCATGATCATACAGCCAAGAAACAACATAATCCAAACGCATCTGGAATTTTTTGTGATATATTGTCCTAAATATTGTAGAACGGGAACTAGGAAAAAAGTCATTACCAGAAAGTAACTGCAATACCTCTGTGTGTGTGACATTAGAATCGCATTCAATGTTTTTTGAAAGGAATTTTCACTTAGACGACGTTCCAAATACAAAGTTACTTGTTTTCCGTGTGTCTACCAACCTGTAGTAAATATTGGGAGCTTCACCAATCATCGGAATCCCATGAGCTGAAGTTTTGTAGCAGAATTCTTTAAAGTGCCAGGCTAATCGTTTGTCATATGGTAAACTCTTTGGATCAAACTCTCCCGTTATCAACTCGCACTGAAAAAATCAATAGATATCAATTTCAAAAAGTCAATAACCTGAATTTCTGAATCTGTAGAATTGAAGCATTCTCCATAACCATAATCGTCGTAATATTCTCTTTCTGTGACGAACTTTGTGTCTTCTCTGAGGTATGCTAGAGGATCGCCATAGACCTGTTAGAACAATGGTTGATAGTTATGTTTGAGTCTTTTACTACTATTTTAGCTCTCTTAACCATTCTTATAACACATTTTGACGCATTGAAACGTTTTATCATATTCGGAACTTGGAAATAACAGAAATTTGAAAAGTTCTCAGAAGAAATGGAATAAATAAAAATGCCGAATAAAAAAACCTATTAAAGTTGATTCATAACACTGAGAAAGTGGAACCTGTTTCATATATTCTGAAGGGTCTCGTAGATGTTGGTAGTTCTTGAGGTTTTGCATCCATGACATTTTCTGAATTCAAATAGTAATATCTATTTAATTCGGAAAATTGATATATTAAACACAGACACACAACTTGTTCTGTTATTTTTCTCATTTGTTTGTTAAAAACGCAAAAAATATTCAGCTAAAAATAACAAAAATTTGAACTGCAGAGCATTCATTTTGATTCTGAAACAAAAACATGTTTTTTCTAGTCCAATAATAAACGAAAGGTAATTGTTACTATCAAAAAATGTCGAAAAAAATTTTCCAGTGGAATATTCTCGGAAACAATGAGGAAGTCCCAGAAGCAATGTTCCGCTACATTAATGAAATGACCAGATGTGAAATTTTGTTTTCAATACATTTTGAAAAGCAGAAAAAATCTAGAAAGCTCAAGAAAAGCTCAAAACAGAAGATTGAAGAAGCGTACTTTCTACTTCAAAATGCATTAATAGCTGTGCGCGGACCATCTGACGTCGTTCCATATGGATGACTAGTAAGAAACATTTTATTATTCTGATATGTGGCGAGTGAGAGAGTAAGAAAGAACAGAAAAAATACAAAAAAAAGCCGGCAGATGTGAAAGACTAGATTTTGACTGGGAAATATCTGGTTGGACCAGCGAGAAAGAATGTTTCAGGCATCGAACGGTAATCTTGTCTCTAGAATTCGGACTGTTGGCTGGAAAAATCTCACAGCTCTCCAGAATGTCTGAAAATTCTTGACTGAAGCATGTTTATGTCAGAAAATACCTCATCCGTACAACATCTGTAAAGCGACCAAAAGCAGACGACAAATATACAAACAGCTAATATGGTAGCAGAGATGACCAGAAAAACGTCAGAAACATTATCTTCTTTTGGCACGACTATTATAGATTCCATAACTTTTCCAGACGTCTTAAAGTTTAATTATCAATTGTTTTTTTTTCTGTGAGATTACCGGAAACACAAAATATTCGCTCAACTCTTCGTCAGTTATCTCGTACATTGCGCTTTCGATGTCCTTCATCGAAAACTCTCCATTTTCTACGACAAATTTCACTTCTGTTACATTGTCGATTTTATATATTTCACGGAGCTGTAAAAGTTTTTATCAAAAACAAAGAGAAGCAGACAAAGAGAGAGAAAGAGAGAAAGAGAGAGAGAGAGAGAGAGAGAGAGAGAGAGAGAGAGAGAGAGAGAAAGAGAGAGAGAGAGAAAGAGAGAGAGAGAGAGAGAGAGAGAGAGAAAGAGAGAGAGAGAGAGAGAGAGAGAGAGAGAAGAGAGAGAACGCTTGAAACTCATCAGGAACTTCATTTGAAACAAAACTAACCCGGATTGGTAACTCCTTCTCTCGATCAACTACAGAATTTCTTTTGATTCTAGACCGCAATTTCCTTTTCGCTTCCCTGACAAGCCTCTTCAGACTCATTGTGATGTTTTTCGCGAATTCCAATGAATTGACGTCGATTCCATCCGGAACACGCATTTTCAGTATCAGCATTTTACCTTCATTCCTGAAAAACTACTTGAGAACAAATAGAGTTGTGAAATTTACCCTGCCATTGGACTCGGCGAGGGATAATCTATCAAATCTGGTGTAGTCGTCTCCACCTCTGATTGAGAGGATTCCGGAGTAGTTGTGACTTCTGAATTATGATGCCGTATGTGGAAAACTCCGTTTCTATACCAATTCCAGAAGGCGTCGGAAAACTGTCGGTAACAACGTCGATAGCACTCAGAGTCGCTGTGATACCGATACCGTTTTCTGTTGTTGGAGTTGTCGTTTGGACTGAAACATAATTTATCACTGGTTTAAGAATAAATCATACTTTCTGATGACTCTTCTGTTGAAAACCAGTGTCCGATGATAAACTCATCAGTAGAAGAATCAACACTGACAGTGGTTACTTCAACGTCAGTACCAGAATCCGTAATTGGTGTTTCAGAAGGTGGACTTGTCAGATCAGAATCTTCCATCGTTGTTGTTTCTTCAGGAGATTCGGTCATGTCAGCATCTTCCAATGTTGAGGTTTCTTCTGGTGGCGTTGAAGAGTCTGTCATATCAGATGTCATCGTCGATTCAGAAAGCGGTGGCTCTGTCACAATAATATAATTGGGATCAGACGTCGATGTGGCTGGATAAGTGACAATTCCGTTTTCAAGAGTCGTAGCTTCTGAACTCTCTTCACTCGGAATCAGAGTTGGAAAGTTGCCAGGCTTAATTTTCATGTAAAACTTAATTATTTGAACAAATATACCTCAGAAGAGTCAGTAGAAGTTTCATAGGAGATAGTAGATTCTTCTCCAATTCCGGCTCCAATTGTAGATGTCATCAAATTAGGATTCTGAATCAAGAATATATAGAATAAAGATTTTTCAAACATCTTCTGGAATCACCGGATTAGTGACCTGATTCTCTTCTGTTGATGAGAGTGTGGAAGTATACTAAATTTCAATTTTTTTTTCAATTTTTCAGAACTCACATCATAAGTTTCTGTTGATGTAATCACTTCTGGTGCCAAAGTCTGAAAGTTGAATGTAATTTTTCATTACAAACGTTCTTACTGCCTCGGAATAAATTGTCGTTTCCTCCGGTGGAGTGGTGAATGTATTCTGAATTTAAAATTGTTTTGGATTTGTAAAAAATGATCACCTCAGTAGTACTTTCAGGAGTTGTCTGATCCACTGTTACTTGTGTGACGGGACCATTGTTAACTATTGTACTCGTTTGAATGTATGGAGGAAGCGTCTGATAGAGTCCATCAACAACGACGTTATCGTAGTCAATGTTCATTGGCTTGGGTAGGCCGGTCAAGTTGACACTCGACGGATTTCCATTACAACCGGTGAATGGTGAAAGAGTTACGTTCAAGCCAACAGGATTCGGAAAATCTATTGGAGAAGCGGTCACGTTTGGAGCTGTAAACATTTTTTATTTTTATTGGAACACAATTTTTCTAAACAGTGAAACAGAGGTCACATACTTTAGTGATATCAAAAAAAAGCATACAATTTTTCAAATTAGACTTATTTTTCAGTTCTTCCTTTTTAATCGATTTTTTTCGTTTCATTGAAAGCTGTACACAACGCCGAATTCTCACGGTTTATTGGTTTTTGGTTTGCCCAAGCACTCACGGTTTGTACATGATCTGTGGGCGTCATGACCATACAAGTCTCACGTTTCAATGATTCTTGATTCGATTATGGCTGAGAATTAACATAAAATCGCGTATGGAAGAGAATAAAAGGAAATGCGAATTCTCGTTCTTCATCGTTTCCAACATGCTGACTATTCGCAGAATAGAAGAATTCAACACCTTCTCCACCCAGGCCACCCATGTTACTGCGAGTAACGAAAAAGGGGAGCATGTGGGACAAGGTGACTCCTCCGAGTAACTGGTGTAAGTTTTATTTTTCACTTTTCAATAAAAAACCTATTTCAGACTCCCTTCGTCGTCAAAACCACTCAAGTTAACTGCACGCATCTTCAAAACTGGGGTATTTTTGTTTGAGTACAAAACACTGTTCATACAGTCTTTGCATTTCGATAAACGTTTCCCCCAAAAAGAGTTTTGCGTTTCGAGTACAACAACATTATCATTTCAACAAGCATTATTGAGCTAAGTGCGACCTTACAAAAACAAATGTGATTCTCATGCAAGGCTAAACAGAACACGACACAACACAGTTTATAAATCAGAACAAAAGCACCAATATAGCAAAACCCGAGTTGACTACACCGATAGGATATTCTTCGAATAGAAATATGGAAAGTTGGGATGAATACAACGGAACCAGTTTGAAATAGTCATTTTTACCTTCCACCAGATATTTTATGGCTTTTTAACAACAACAACATCAACAATGGGTGCAGCGGGGTTTTTAGTTGAGTTGATCACATTACCATGCTCATCAGTTTCTTCTTTGTGACGGTTGATAATCTTCGTAGTGATCTTTCTCTTTATATTGATGAGCCGCTCAATCGTGGTGCCATTTGGATAGGTAAATGTTTCCGTTTGTTGGTCCCCATCATTGGATTCAGATGACTCTTGTGAAGTCCACTCCCTTGTTTTCTTCAGTCGCTTAATTTCTTCTTGTAGTCGTTTCAACTCGGCGAGTTCTTTGTCAACCACGGTAGGAGTTGTTGATGCAATAACTTCAACTTTGAGATCGGCTTTTTTCATTGATGACTCGTCCACGATCACATCAGTTTTCGTGACCTTCTCTACAACGAGGTCCGCATGAAGGTCTGCAGGTCTTCCATGGGAGCTAGTTGTAGAAGGTGGTGGTGGTCTTAAATAAGAATTGTGAGGAGACGTAGGAGGTATTATGGCTGTGGACTCTTTGACTACAGATATTTCAACAGGAGGAGAAGTGAGAGATGGTCTTACATAAGAATTGTGTATTGGGGCTGGAGGAGGTTGTGGTATCACCACTGCTTCTTTGATTACTTCTAATTTCACCGGTGGTGAGAGTGGTGGAAGTGGTGGTCGTACATACGAATTGTGTTGTGGGGAAGGGGGTGATATCACTGCTTTTTCTTTTACCACTTCTACTTCAGCTGGTGGTGGTGATAAAGGTGTGAGTACTATTGGGCGTGGTAGAGGTGGAAGTAAAGGCGGAACTGGAGGCGGAGGTGGTGGTGGAAGTGGTGGTAGAACTGGAGGCAAAGGTGGAAGTGGAAGTGGTGGCAGAACTGGAGGTGGAGGTGGTGGCAGAACTGAAGGTGGAGGTGGTGGTGGAAGTGGTGAAAGAACTGGAGGTGAAGGTGGCGGTGGTAGTGGTGGAAGAACTGGAGGTGGAGGTGGTGGTGGAAGTAGTGGCAGAACTGGAGGTGGAGGTGGCGGTGGAAGTAGTGGCAGAACTGGAGGTGGAGGTGGAGGTGGTGTTGGAAGAACTGGAGGTGGAGGTGGTGGTGGAAGGACTGGTGGTAAAATTGGCCTTACATAAGAATTCTCTCTCAAAGATGATGGTGGATGAAGTGGTGGCACTATAGGTGAGTTCGATCGTGATGGGACACCTTTAGGCGAATTAAGAACTTTTGGTGACAGTACAGGTTCGGACACAACAATAGACTTCTCAATCACAGTTACATGCTTTGGTGGAGGTGGTGGTGGTGGTACATGCTTCGTGATCTGCTCGATCCTTGTGACTGTGTTCACCGTGCGATAAAACTCAGCAGTGTATGGTGCTCCAATACCTTGATAGGGACCGATTGTGACAAATCGATCGACTGGAACCGTGAAGGGTGGTAGAAGAACGATGCCTGGTGGAATTCCATTGCTTGATGTTACCTGTAAGTATTTTTACTTGACTTGTTCACCAAAAGAAAACCTTTTCCAGACACTTTCTGGATCTTTGCATTCAAAGAATCATCACTCACCTCAATACAAGCTGGTCCAGCTTCGATGACCAGATGTGGGACACCTCCATCTACTCTGATGTCGTGATGAACAGCGGTGAGTCCAATCTGAAGTTTTCTCTGTTCACCAGCAAAATTTCCAGTACGAACATTCTGTACAGGCGTGTGCATCTGGATGTGAGACTTTGATGTGTCTGCTTTGATGAATCCATTATTGGCTAGGTCCAGAAGAATCGACAGGGCTACCACCTAGTGAATAAATTTTTTGCGATGAAAAATGAGTTTGTACCTTAACGTTGTCCGCATTCATTACTTGACCGCCGAGGGTCATTTCCCCACCACGTCGGTCCAGTTGCATTCTGAAAGTTAAATCGGCTGTGAAAAAGGTTCTTTTTCCCGAGACTGATAGCATTCCGACAAGATAAAGTATATCGGAATAAAGTGAACTAAAAATCATGAAAACTTACTTAGCAAACTCATCAACTTTAACCGAGACTCCACTCGGTTGGACAATCAGATTCGTATTCTCCTTTGGACATCGTACCATGACTTGATCTGGTGTGAGCTTCACCTAAATTGATCATCCTGGTTTTTTTTTAAAAAATAAACAACAAACATCATACGGAGTTGAATTATCTTTAGTCGAGAAGTTGACGTGAAATCGATTTGAGTAAATGTTCAGGGATGAGAAATCTTGATCAATTTCGACAATCTTGTCTCCGACTTCCACGTAAATGACAGCTCCCACAAAAAATACTTGAAGACGATATTGTGGTGATATAGCTGAGAATAGAAGAAATAATTTTACGAAAACCCTTGAACATACTTATCAACATGAGTTCTCTCTCCCCAGTCTCCGGATTCAATGACGACGTGAGAGTGATTGACTTGTCAATGTATCGCTCCCACGTTTGACCTTCCACGACGACTCTTCTAGCATTGATTGCCTTGAAGGAGATTTTCTCAGAACAATTATCGATAAAATTACCTGAACTCTGACCCCTTCGTCGGTAACTGAGACGTTCGCTTGGTCATATAATCGATGATTGATGAAAGTGTGTCCATCTGATGTACGATTCGTTCTGATGAACAACTGAAACAGAATGCAACTTTTTATCTGGTTTTATTCTACCTCAGATTCCCTCGCACGCCCATGGATAAAAACACAGTTTTGCACGTTCATGATAGATTCAGCATCTTCAGCACTAGCGTTCGCAAATGTATCGTAAGTGTCAAATCTGATGGTGGAACGTGCTGACCAAATTGTTCCGTTCACGTTTCTGAAACGTGTTTTTTTTTGTCAAAATTCAGAACTATCACCAACTTCTCAGTCAATTCGATCCTAGAATCCAAAGATCTGACGTTTATCAGGTCGTCAAAGGTCACTGACGAGTCTTCCGAGTGCACCTTAAATGAGCAATTAAGTGGAAGACATAAGTCATTCATATAATTTCTACGAGCGATTAGGCTTTAGTATAACCTGGATATGTTGCGATGGGATAACTTGTCTCCGGAGTCGTTTTGACCGACCATCTACCCCGTACAGTAAACTGAGCAACAGCAAAATCTGCGTTGTACGCAGCATGATGAGACTGTTGCTGAAAGTTGTTTTTGATTTTGGAGGCGTGAGAGAAGTGGAGGATGTTTAAAAATTCGAAAATTAATTTGTGAAATCTTGAATTCAGCATGAATTTACACATCTTTCGGAAAAAAAGAAAAAACCAGGACATTTATGCATGGTTGTTATCCAATAATGAGAATAATTGGAACCTTTCATTATTTATATTGATTAAGAAACAGAAAATGCGACTTTCGATTTCTTTGTCTTATTTCTTGATTGGTTCCATTATACAATTTGCTAAACTAAGTTATATACTTTGAAAAAGTGATGGAAAGATCATTTTTAATCCAGAGGAATTTATAAAAGTCTATAATCAGAAAATGCGAATCAAATTCCATTCAGTTCAAGACATTATTTTTGTTTTTCACTAGAGTCAGTTCAACGATTCCACAAAATCTTACACTAAAAGATTCTAGAGACTTTATCTTTTGAGAAATAAGAATGACCAAGAGCCAGAGTGACCAACAAGAACAACATAACACAAATAATCAAGGCATAAGGCTTCTTTGACAACATCAGCATTAGTTGATCCCATTCCAAGCTCGCAACTTGGAAGCCATGACAACCATGTGTGAGGCAAAATTTTCACTGGATGCTTCTATCACGAGAGCCATTCAACATCACCTGTCTATAAATTATCGTGCGTGCGCCAACACAATTAGTGTTGGCGGCTTGTGCCAGACCGGAACTATACTCACATTCACGAACTTTGACGTTGCCACGAGAGGGTAATTGTGATCCGTTCATTTCGGATTCACGTAGGATGTTCGAATGAATGTGATGTTTTCGAAAAGAAGGCAGATTTATTTATGTTATCGTGGGAGTATTCAACCTCAATAGATTTCCGGAGAGTTTTGTTAAGTTTTCTCGGATTTTTTTAGAATGAGAGGAGAGGGGACACTGTTTTTCTTAAATTTCCGCATAACAATTTCATATTCAACAACTTGTTTTTCTTCTTTTATGGAATCTCAATAATCAAACGAAAGACTAAAATCATGAGAACTGATTAAAAAAAACCAGTAAAAGCATTTTTTTATTTGAATTGTGGAATAAGAAAGAAACACGTTGAATCGACTAATGTGAGGCAAAAATGAGAAAATCTAAGGAAAAGAACTAATGCCGATTCCGAAAAGTTGCTCGGTCTCCTTGGAAATGACGAACGATGTTGGGACATGAGAGAATCGGAGCTATGAGAAAACCTTTCACTTTCTATTGTGAAAAAAATAAATGTAGACTTGAAGAAATATTTCCCACATTTTGGAGAGATTTAAATAGTTTCCTGTTCATTCCAACTCTTCATTTTTGAGTTACTCTAGTTAAAAGTGTTCACATTCTCTGAGAATCATTTTCAGCCAAAACACTGTATTGGATTCCATGTATAATAAGTATATATAGTTTTTCGTATTTCATCAAAGAATTGAATCATAAAGGTTAGTCATATCAATAATAAATCATTATGCCGACATAGATTTTTTGAGTAGTACAGAATTCTTCAAATAGTTGCATAGCAGAACTCTGTTAGCGTAAAGTTCAACAAGTGCCGGGTACTGGTAGTCGGGCTCTCGTGCTATCAGGTAATTACTGGGAATAATGCACCTTGCCATTATAATGAACTTACGTTCGTTTCGATTTCCTCTCGCCTAGGATTAACGTGTGAGCAACATGTCCAACATTTTCGGGGTACTAAAACAGAGCCAGGAAAATGGAGGGTTGAGTGAAAAATTTCTGTTGAAATTCAGATTCGAATCGATTATTGTCATAAAAATGTGTAGATTTCTCAGGAAGAATATTTTTGTTAAATTTTTCACTCCCAGAATATCGTATTTATTGCTATTTAACGAGGTGGTTTTCAAAAGCGTTAAAAATCCGACAAAACCGATTCTTTTCGAGGGATCGAACGTTTTCAATATGTTTTCTTCTAACACAAGGAAAAACCAATAACTACTTGGTTCGTAAAAAACGATACAAACATTTCTAACCCGGAAAAATTTTGTCAAATTGTAGGAAGTTAATGAAACTTTGTGGATGGAAAGACAGCGACAACAACTGATAGACTTTTGATAACACCGAACTGCATCCGAACCTAAAAAGAACCGTGACCACATCAGAAACCACGAGACAATGACAAAGTTGTTTCAGAGTAACCGAAAGAATGGAACAGACTGCAGATATGGTTCACTGGGAATTCGCGTAACCAGTTAGCATGTGACTTTCTGGATACCATTGGTCTACACTTTGTGATGAAATATGGAGTATTTTTAGTTAGATTTTAAATATTTTGATTATATCTACTGATTTTATCATCATTTTTTCGATAAACGTTGAAAAAATTTTCAGGAGTGTTTTTTTCATTCAAATAATACAGTAGTATTTTTATGATATTTAAATTTATTTTGTTCATTTTTTCCGAGAAAAGTGCAAACCCAAGGAAAGTGTAAACGCAGTTTTATCTGTTGTATTCTTCGGAGATAAAACTGCCAACCACTCTGTGAGCTCCAAAAGTTTAGTATCCAAGTTTCATAAAATCTAAATCGAAAATTCAAAAATAACATTTATTCTAAAATCTCGCGCGATAAAACTAAAGTCCGAGATACCGGCATACACGTTTGTTCGTGGGAACAAAAACCCGATGAAAAAGAGCTTGGTCGTGGGAAAATACAAAAAAATGACAGATTGCTGTAAAATACTGCAAATCGTTGGTACAGACTAGGTAATTCAGCATGAAAGACATGAAAAATGACATGAATTAAATTAAACAAGGTCTCCGTCTAACTGAGAGTAGTGAATGGGTCCGGCTCTTACACCGTTTGGATGAATGAAAGTTGACAAGTTTTGAGGTGGCTGGTCTCTAGCCCAATTTCTTGGTAGGCTGCGTTCTGCTGTGTAGGATCCTGGTGGTTCCTGAAAATTTAGAGAATTGTTACAAAAAGCATAGATTTTTATTCTTGTCATTCTAAGGGAAAAAATCTCAACAGTTTTTCGAGTTTACAAATTTCGCTTCAAATTTTAATTTTCGAATTTGAGAGAGAAAAAATGAAACCATCTGTCTTTATGACTTATTTTTCTAAAAATGAAACATCAGAACTTTGAATTTTCCCTCAAAAAATATGTGTTTTGGGAGAATTTCTGGAGAAAAAATGAGAAAAATGCAAGAACTTCTTTCTGGTTGAATTTAAAAAAAAGAAATGATTTGAATCAAGAGGTTCTAAACGCATTGAATATTTCTTATCATCATCTTACCGGATATGGAACATTTGTGTACGTGCTATTAGCAACTCTGCCCATGGTTCCGTGTCTGCTGTTTGGGTAGTTTCTCGCTAAAAGGTTTTTCTGATAAGTTTCACGGAATTTGAGCTTACGATCAAATTCATACTCCACTAAGCAACTTCTTTCATAGACCGACGGATCAATAGGCTGCATGTATCCATTTGGGCTGACCTCCTGGAAGAAAATTTTCATCATCTTGGAGCTACGAATTTCTTACAATCATGGTCCTGACAGAATGATCATCTTCTGAAACATCCGGAACATCATCAAGATCCGGTCTAGTACGACCATCAAGTTGAGCCATCGTTCCGTACATTTGTACTGGTCTCACTCCATCTCCATTGATTGCGGTCCGGACCATTTCTGTTTTCTCTGAGAGAATCATGTTCAAAAAGATACTCAAATTGTTCTCACCTCTCAACTTCTTCTTTCGTTGACGGTTGCACAAATAAAGCAACAAACAGATATTCGCGAGGATTAGGAAGACTCCGATACACAAAAGAGTCGGTAGCAGCTGCTTCCAATCGATTTTCTGAAAGTTTTATTGATTTTTCTTGATATAGCGCTTGCAAACTTTGGCTCCAGCAATAGCCACATCCATTCCATTTTCATTCAACGTAGCGAAGATTGATGGTGGGAGAGTGTATTCAGATGAAAACCCTCTAGCGTTGATGGCTCTCACTTGGAATTCATATGCTTTCGCTGGTGCTAGCCCAACTAATCTCACATTCTGAATTATCGATTGATTTTGTTGTTTTGATTTTTTTAACCGTAAAAGTGGTATTGACGAGATGAACAAATTCTTCATTCAGTTTCTGATACTTCACTTCAAAAATCTGATCAGATCCACCATCAAATCCTGGTTCCCAAGCGATGGAAATGGTGTTTGCGGTTGAATTCACGAGTCGAATACTCAGAGGTGATTCTGGAGGTGTCAATGGACCAATCTGAATGTTTTTGTCCTTTTTGACAGAAATTTCAAGTTACCGGTATGTTCACATAGTCAGATCCCAGGTTATTCTTAGCAGAACAACGGATTTCCTTGTTGTAGTCTTCTGGTGACAGATTTTTGATGATGAGTCTGCTCTGAAAACATTTTTGTTCATGTTGATGCTAAAATCCAACAAACCTCGAAAGTAAGATAATCAACTTGCTCGGTGACAATAGAATATTTTGAGTTGTTACCCTTAATAACCTCAGACCCTCTAAACCAGAAGAACTCTGCTGTAGGGACTGCTTGGACTCGGCATCTGGCACGTGCGCTACCTCCTGGAATCAGAGTAATGTTGGGGATTCTGATAATTTCCACTACCTAGAGACCCAGCTGCTTTCACCAGTGATGGGAGTTTCAGAACTTTTGGTGCTCTGTTCACCAAGATGTACGACTTGGCTTCTGCTGTCATTCCAACTCCGTTATCAGCTTTACAGACGTATTCTCCAGCTGTCTTCTGTGACGCATTGAGTCTGAGAACAACCCTGGTATCTCCCCGATGGACTGCTTCAAGCTGGAAGAAAATGATTTTTGGAGAAAAACTATCGATCGGTTCTCACCTCGATATCATTTCTATACCATCCGACCATGTCAGCTTTCTTTGGTTGCCCGTCGGCTTCACACTCCAGAAGCACAGTATCACCTTCTGATGCAATGATTGGAGAAGATACACTTACAATCTGAAAAATAAAACGTTTCTCTTCTAATGCTATCACTTTCTTACCCTAGCTCCGTACTCTACCACAAGCTGAACTGTGATGTTAGTGTTTCCAACACTGTTCGTCGCAATCATAGTATACGTCCCGGCATCCGTACTCTTGATGAGCTTTCCAGAAAGAGTTGCTCCGCGAGCTAACACTTTTCCGACTGTGTGGTCAAACGGCACGCCATTCTTTCTCCACTGCCATGACGACACTGTCGGGTTCCCTTTCATTGTCAGATTCTCCCGGAAGGAGTCTCCTTCTGTCACGACAATGGTCACTGGGTTGTCTACGAGCATTCTTGGAGCGTCTGAAACTTCATTGTGAAATCAGAAGCGCTTCTGAAACATACAAAGAACGTTGAGTGGATAAGAAGTGTTGATTGAATGCTTCCAGCTCGGGTGACTTGCGATACATTTCACTAGGGTTCCATCATGGGCTTCGGTTGGGACGAATGAGACTACGTTCTCAACAGCGTAACCTCCATCTCTGGTTCTGAACAATCATTTTTATTAATTCTGATTCTGTTACTCACGTTTCGTTCAGCGTTGTATCTCCTGTGTATACCAGAGGATTCGTTTCTCCATCAGGATGGAAATGCCAGGTCAACTGCGCAGCAGGATTTGACGATGGAGCTGCACAGAGAAGCTTGGCTGTTTTCCCAGCAAGAAGATGATGACCGCTGACTTCTGCGGGACGAACGACGACTCGGCGTGGTGCATCTGGAGAATGTGTATGAAATGTAATAACTTCTATGTCTTACATAAAACGTTGAGCTGACGTGATTCAACCAGAGGTTCGTCTAAAGCAGCATTACTGGCTTCACATTTGAGTCTTTGGGTGTTCATGGTTCTATCAAGTCTGAGCGACAGCGTGGACACAGAAGTGTCTCCGGCGACTTCATTTTTAGCTCCATTTATCTGAAGCAGTAGAAATTAGACCGTGCACAACATAAATCATGCAGACAGTAAAAAGCTTCTTGTGTTCATGAATGAAATATCCACTTTCATGATAAAATGATTGATAGCAATGAAAAATAGTGCGGTTCACAAAACAAAAGCAAGTGCCAAAATATAGAATGAAAGCCCACAATACCAAAAAAAAGCCACAACGGTTTGATAGGTTTACCTTTGACCATTTTGGTTTTCGTTTTCCTTTGTTAGTCATCTCAAAACAACTATTTTCCGAGCACTAGATGCGTAGAAGCACATCAGAAACTGAAAATCACCTTCTCGAACCCTCGATACCAAGTCAGTTCTGCCAGCGGGTTGCCTCCAAACGCTTCGCAAGTGACGTTGACCACCGTGCCTTCAAAGTAGTACGACTCTTCAAGCCCGGAGAGACGTGGTGTCAATGGTGGTGCTGGAATATACAGTTTTCAAGTGCAGACGTTTCGAAGTACCCAAAATCTTGATGATGTGTTGTTTTGAAGATGACCCTTCGACGTTTCTTGCAATACATTCCACGTTGATCTGATGATTTCCGGCAGCTACATCGTTTGAGTTGATAGTTATGTTGCTGATTGATATCTTTCCGTGCTCCTGAATCATCATTTATAAAATGTTGATTCATTTTTGTTATTTCAGTGCTGCTAGAAGTTTTGAGAAGAAACTTGATTTTTCTGTCATTTAACGTAAGGTATTTTGGAGAATGTGCATGTGGAATGAATGCATTTGTTGTTGGAAATTGTGTGATTTCTTTATCTTAAAGCCACGCTGACGTGATTTTCAAAATCCCTGACCTTGGAATACTCATTCTGAGTGGTTGTTGGCACTGGGTGTCCGTTGATTAGCCAAGAGATTTGTGATGCGGGGTTCGATGGCCTGCAATGATTGTTTTTGCGAGTCACTCAATTAGAAGAAAGTGCGTTGAGCTGCTCGATGAGCTCGAATTGAGTGGACATTTGGTGCACGACATCTCAGTTATGTAATCAACTTGGCACCCACTATGATGAATTGGCGTTTTTAATTGCTAGATGTGTAGTCGGAGCATATCGATTTGATGAGATTTTAGGTGAACAAAAATTAATCCACGAAAATTAGAGAAATATGATTTGATCAACTTTTTCATGTACCCATTCCAAAGCAAAACATTTTTTCTCCGTTTTTGAAGTCTCTAAATGAAATTTGAATGACGTTTTTTTTTTAAAGAGTGGAGTGCAATTTTTTCTCTGTCTGACGCATTCCATGAAAAAATTACAAGCTTCTGCACTGAATCGAAGTTGAAGCGCCTTGGCGTATGTTGGTTTCTCCGAACAATTCTACTCCAGTTGGGCCATCTGAATATTCATTAGGTGAAGTAACCCAGATCCAACTTACAGGCAACATTGATCTTGACTTCCTTGCTTAGAGGCTCCATTCCCAATCGATTATGAGTTCTGCACTCATAACTTGCAAGATTGTCTGTGGGTCCCGCAATGAAAGAATAAATGTTTTTGCTTTCCTGAAACATTATGCTTGTTATTACAATACATACGTCTGTTCCGCAACGCGTTAATTAATCCCTTCATATTTATAATCTGTGTATGGTCGTGTTGTGTGATCCGTGTCCTAACATTATGCAACCGGCATATGTTTCGCCTCTATTGTCTTCCTTTTGAAATGGCCGCTCGCGCCGTGCCCGTGTCACAAATTAGGCGCTGAGCTCTTGAGAAGCTCCGCGCGGGTTTCTGTGAATGTTATCTCAGACTAGTACATAGGGTTGATCTATAGCCTAGTTGGATATGCGCTGGGAAGGAATAATTAATTTTGTCGATGGAAATCTTATAACTTTGGCAAATCGGGAAATCTTGAGGATTTTTTCTTAAATTCAGCTAAGACTATGTCGTTCACCGAAATTTTTTGACATTTGTCACTTCAAGTTTGATTATTTCAAAAATTGTGTTAAATTTTAGAAAAAGTACAATTTTTTCTGAAAACTTTTGAAGAATTTGAACCATTTTCCAAGTGTTCTTCTGGAGCTAGAATTTTTGGAGTGATTTATTTTTGTGAAAAAATAAAATATGTGTTTTTGTGAAAGCAGATTTTTATTGTGTTCAAAGTTTTTGAAAACATAACTTTGGAACATTCCCACCCAAAGTGTAAAATATTTCACTTTAGGCGTTTGGAAAAATGTGAGGATTTCATGGGGAAGAAAGTATGACTCTCCTGAGACAACCCAGGATCAAAGTCTGTCGGCCCACTTGAGATGTACGAGTCGCGCGTTCTTCTTATTCTCAAAAGTCACCGAAGGTGTCACTAATGGCAGCCCATTATACCGGCTCGGCGAGCAAAAACAATATGAGCTTAATTTGGGTGTGAGGATGGTTAGCGCGGTGTGCTTTTTAGTTGGACCCATGAGTGATGGATTCCGTCGCACATCTGGCCACGCTTGCAACACGTGCGAACGGCTGTATAAATTGGCTCAAATCATAAATTACGCAAAAGTGGATGTGCTGACATTTGGAGAACGATGAGTCGTAGCCATTTTTTGAATCTTCACTGTTTTTCAGGTTTTCAGCTCGTGAACTTGACGTTTGCTGGCAGTTTCGAAGAATTTCCTATGTTTAGAACAAACGAATTTAAAAGGCTTTCATGAATCTTGTTAAAAACCGTTTCAAGTCACAGTTTCGGAAAAAGTGAGTTTTTTTTTAGAGTTTCACATTTCAAATGTTAATTGCGTTCCCGCGCGTGAAAATATATGTTTCATCATGAATTTCTCATATAATTCCAGAAAAACCGAACAATACCTAAAAAATTGACTTCCCAACAGGAAAGTGTAATCAGATACCCATAAATTACCGCGCATTGTCTTTGCCATACACTAATCTTAATACAATGGCCCTAAAATCTCACACGGTCGCTGCAGACCACCCGATAATTTACAATATACGGTCACAAATTGCGTTACGCAACAGGTTAATGACATAATGCGAACGTGGTCTGTTGGTTCAGTTGACTTTGCACACTGTCTAATGTTTATGTTGAAACGGAATTTTGTTATTTACTTTTTATATTCCAAAACACACTTCCATTTTCACGTTTTCAATCAAATTCACCTCGGATCTAGTGTCGAATGAAAACTTTGAGTCGATCAATTTGTCTCCAAGGAACCAGCTAACATTTGGAGATGGATTTCCTCCTGTGACCGTGCACAGAATCGAGATGTTGTCCCCAGCCCTGACAAAAGAATCACCTCCAAGGACTCTCACAGTTGGCTCCTCCGGTGGATCTGCAATCGAATTATTACCTCGTGTTGTAATGCCGAATACCAAATCTCTTCCTATTCGTACTAACAATTAACGTATGCAAACATTCGAAAAACACGCGATGGCATAATTGAAACATGTGCAAACATCGGAATTTGGTTAACAGAAAAAATCTCACAGAGGACGTTGAGAGTCGTGTTAGTGCGGAGTTTGGTATCACTTTCTTTATGGTACGCTTCGCAAATGACCATTTTGTTGTTGTCAGAGCGTCTAAACTGGTTCAGTGTTGAAATGACTCATTGAAAGTTACCTGGGATGAAAAATGAGGTTAGAATACGCATTCACAGTTTTATTTTCATTTGCAATTTCAAGATTCTGGAGGTTGTTGTCTGACTGGATGCCGTTGATGTACCTGGGGAAAATTCAGAGTAATCTGAGTTTCAGACCTACCAAGTGATAACAGGAGCTGGTTTCACGTTTGGAATCACACACGAAATGTTGAGCGGAGTTCCCTCATTGATCTCGATTGATGTGCCTGCTTGGTAGTTTGCGAAACTTATCGTCTTGGGTGGCACTGAACGATGAATGTTTGTTTTCAGAAACAGTCATAGTGAAACCTATGATGTTCAAGAAAGCTGCCCCTCGAATGGGCCCGTCATCTGGATGCAAGACCTGGCATTCGAATTGACCATCGTCTTCCAGAGAAGCCTTTTCGATTTTTAGATGAAGCTCTTCTGGTAGCTCCTAGACACGAGATTACAAAAATGAATAAGGTTTCAGAATACCTTAATGTACGTATACCGTCCTTGATGACCTGACAGCTGACCACCTTGGTGATAACCTAGCAGACTTCCTGTGTTGGACTTCCACTGGCTGTATCTGAAACAAATATTTGAAAATTCTGTAAATCATGTGGTATTACATCAACGCATCCGAAGACTTATGAGTCGTGCATCGGAACGTCACGTCCTGTCCTATTAGAACGGAAGCGTTCCTTGGAGCTTCTCTCAAAGTGCTCCATGCGGGAGAGACGAATAAAAGGAGTAATAATGGTACCATCATCTCATAATCCTGAAAGAAAGTTGTTAAAGTGTGTATTTTGTTGATTCGAGCAGAACAAAAAAGAAATATTGTGAAAGGGATCATAATGTAATGAAAAAAATTTCCCGTTCAAGCCTAACGTGGACGAATTTTGATATGTAATATATTTGATGATGATACTATCGGTTTTATTTCTTTAAAAATACGCGTTGTGGTAATTCAGGCAAGAAGAAGAAACAAAGGAAGAGAATTCAGGAGGTCTCTTATCTAATTGGCTTAGATTTTCCGGTTTGTTAAGGATGGTTCAAGAAGCCGTGGGAGTCTTAAAATCCCAGGGCTACAAAAGGAGAGATCAGCAAGCTGGTAATAATAGTAATCGGCTTAGTCGGGGAGGAGGGAGGTATGGGGAGAATGTGGCGCGCGAGGGCGTGGACGATTGGTATGGCAGGCCACCAAGCAACAGCCAGGCTGTATTTCATGGTCGGCCGACAGTCCTAAGGGTCCGCCGCGATCTGTTGCAGATGCACCATATTCACTCAAGCTTGTGTGTTTGATATCCACCCAAGGGACTTCTGCCACCCTTCGTATGTGTGTGCGTGTGAGAAATCTGTTGCTTTTGTTGGTGACCTTTTGCCATATGAGGATTTTATATGTCGTGGGAGCATCGCGAGACTGATATTATACATAGGACAAAGGAATATGTCAAATTCGTATAGTTGCTTCTGAGAAACAATCAAAATCTGAACTATTCTTACAATTATTTTTGGTGGGAAATGTTCAAAGCTCATTGGAAAATTGGAAAATTACAAGTTTTCTGAGTGAAAAGCTTCAAAAAGTTAAGTAGTTTCGAAAGTCTGATGAAATTTTTTACATACATAGATCAAGATTACATAGAAATTAGAGTAAACAGTATTCTTTCTGAGCTGGAAAATAACTTCTTTTTTACACAACAGAAAACCTTTTGAAAAATCGAAATAGGAAAGTTTTTAAATTTAAACACAAAAAGCCTAATTTTTAGTCAACGTTTGATAAAATTCTTGTCACAAAATCGTGTAAAAACTCCAAGCGAAAAACTCCCATTAGCAGATATTTTCCCTGGATAATTGCCTAGTAGAGTAGAAAAACGAATTAAACATGTCAAGGGACGTCTTGAAAGTGTCAGAATCAGCCTTTTCCCTGACACAACTAGTAGAATCAACAATCATTTCCGGTTGTAGATGGGTGAAATTTCCTAACAGAATTGGAATAGCGGTTTGGGGTCGAGGTTTGGGCGCAATATTATTCATTTAGTCATTGTCAAACGGCAATTATAAACTGTCATTGAGGCGTGTCAAATGCATCGTTGCGGTTGGATATGTTTCCTTAATGCACTTTCTGGTCCCAGGAGTCTTTTTATCAAAGGACCTTCTTTTTATGATGAAATTGAGCTGTTCGAAATTAACCAAGTTTGATGAAAAACGGTCAATTTTCCTTCTGTTTTTGCTGATATACTCCACATGCAATCAGAAAACGCACAGAAATTCTGTGAAACTGAGACTATATCGTACTTTTCAGTATCTGTTGTTGTCATAACACCTCTAGGAGTAACTGAAAAAAACTGTTTTTGCAAAAAAAGAGAAACAGTGGTAACGAAAACAGATTCTTTGAAATTTTCCCACATATCTTGATAGTTTTCAGAAAAAATAAAATAATTTTAAGTTATCTTGTTCTGATTTTCTGAGTTGCATTTTTCTGAGGAGAAATCATAAACTATTCAACATAATTTTAAAATCGATTCTCTCTTTTTGTTTTTTTCTACCCCAAATCAACTTTTCACTACAAATCATCTATATTTACTTTGGATTGCTCAAAAACTTAGATTTTCACTAAATAACAGAACCAATGAGGAAAGGTGATATGCAGCGTTCAATTATGACAAACCGGTAAAAGGAGTAAACGGGTAGCGTTATGATGTAACAAAGCGACGTACGGGTGTTCGAGATTTGGGGCAGCTGACCCTGACAACTGTTCGTCAATCTCGAGCTATGACCTGCTGCCTGCCAACCTGCTGGTGGTCAAGCATCCACCAATGTTGTTTTAGTTACCGTCTTGTGTGGTACTTTGAGAAACATTAGTCGAGGGGATTTGAAATCAAACAATTCCAGCACGCAAGTTCATGAAGAATAAGAAAGAATGCATATCATTTCAGTTTGAGCTGGAGAAACAAAAAAATCACTGTTCTGGATTTTGAGAATCTAGATGGTGAGAACTCAAATATTAAAATTCAAGAAAAATTTGGAATAATTACTTTTTTCGAAGAAAAATCTCGAACTCTCTTCGAAAAACTAGAGAAACTTCCAATGAAGGCAGAATATCGAGAATTATCCCATAGGACTCAATGAACCTAACGAGGAACCATCTAAATCAAAGGTCGAATTAGCCGCGAAGGTCGTAATCCAGGATAATGAAGCACCAGGACATGCGCTAATTCACTGTCATTCCGCGCACGCGCACGTTCTGATCCTTTTAGGTGTTGTACATGTGCAATTGTTATCGAATGAGCAAAGAGGAATCATGAAATGACACATGTGGCACAATGAGTTGAAGGATGAGAACATAACGGAAGACATCGTTAAGACAATCCTCATGCTTCGTTTTTTGTCCAATTTACATCAGTTCTCCATGATGCAGCGGCTGAGATGTCTGATGCGCCGTTATTTCTAACGTACTTTTATCGGAACTCTTGAAGTAGAGTCTCAAAAGCAGTTTTTATAAATTTGACAGAAGTGATTTACGGATTAAGTGATTCACCAGTCTTCAAAAATTGGATGATGATTCAAAAAATTGATTTATAAAAGATTCCTAAAAACTCTATATCGAAAAAGCAATTTAAAATAAATGAACAAGAGTTAGTGACCAAATAGTGCCTCTTCAAAAACGAAAAAAAGTCTTGCATCTCAAAATTAATTGAGTTTTTTCCGAAAAAATAAGTTTGATAGTATTCTTACGATGTTCTGTTTAAAACAAGCGGATTAAATGGAACTGGATTTTTTAAAAATATATCAAAATAGCATGTCAAACCTATTGGCTGAATCAAAATCAATAAGGATGTAATCCAATATTTTATCAACTTGTGAGAATTGATGATTATTTATAGTGAAAAAGAGATTAAGTTCCCGAATTAGCTCGAAATAACTGTTTTTTCAAGACTCGATGAAATCAGATAACAGAAAATAGTTAAAGGGAGAAGTTTGGGAATGAATTTGAATAGTTTTTTTCTGAAAAAAAACAAGAACCCGGAAACTCAAAAGAACACGGTGAAGAGTGATACTAGAAAATGGACGGAGTTTGATGTGTGGACGAATATGCGGCGAAGGCTTGTATTCCCTGAAGGGTGAGAAGCGCTATGCACAGAAAAATCATTTCTTGAACTTTTGCGTGGGATAAGCGATGTGAGAAAGAATAGGGCTCATCGTAATAGTCATAAATTATTTTGAGATGCACACCGTTTAACTGCCTCCCCACAGGTACTTGCGTTTTTCACGAGATTTTATCTTGCCGAAGGGTTGTACGCTATTTCAGAAGTATCTTGTAGTTTATTGTGAAGCAGGAATGTTACCAACTATTTTTGTTGCTCATTGCAATAGAACTTGTAAAATGTGAATGTATAGTTTCAAAATTATCACAAATGTTTTTCTCAAGTTTTCATTCGAAACTCCTGTGGCATATTGAACTACGAAAAAATCCAGAGAAACATTATCTTCTTCTCAAAAAAATATTTTCTACGAAAATGTAAAAAACGCACCTGCATTAAATCTGAGAGTCGGCGGCAGTGGAGTGACTTGCCTATGGTAGTAAAGCAAAAGGGCCGTAATATGATACGGACATGGAAATTATAGGTTGCACTCTTTTTTTGAAATGTGCTGTGGAAATGCAGGAAAGGGTGGGAAACACTATAAAACGTTTCGATTGGCTGCTTTGCTCTCGCGCAGAGCTTAAAAGTAACGAACACTTGTACGCCCGTACTAGTTTCTCAGCTGGAAAATCAAATTTGGCAAGTACTCCAGATGAGAAGTGGTGCCGCGCAGATTTGGTTATCTGAATTATCATGGAAAATAAGGTCGATTCGGAGAGAACTATACACATGAAACTCGTAAACTTGATAATTTCCATATCAATTGAGTTTTTTGTTTGAAAACTTCTGAAGTTCCATGTAAAACTATTCAAATTAGGATTTTGAGGGATAGAGAATATTTCTGATACTAGAAAGCGTGTGACAATGTGAGCATAGGAGATTTTTGTCCATTTCAAATTTGAAAAAAATAACGAAACTAGCAAAGCAGAACACATTTTCATAAAACCCGCATTTCTGATCCTGTCTTACTAGTTAGTAACATACGTTGTTTTTGTGAAACTTGGTTATGTTTTTCTCCCTCATTGATATGATACGAATTAGGGATTCCAAAAACAAGAGTTTTTCTGCGAAGTATCACCAAAATCTGATGCGCATCATATGTGAAACCAAAAAAGTAACGAAATCTGAAACCTGGAATGGAAAGTATAGCTCAAGGGTGAGTAAATAAATCCTCTTCAGAGGAAACACATCTCTCAAATATTCCAACTAGAGTAATTGCCAAATTCCTGTAGAGTACTCGACGCAATTATGCGCCAAATCGTGCTGAATAATGTAGTGAAGTCAGAATTAATTCAATCAAAGGGCACGTACACGATTTATGTGGAAAAAAACGACTTATTATTTCTCGTTGGGCCGTTCTGGATGAATTCTATTGAAATGAAGTGTGCAGAGGCACTGAGAAAACACTTGATTTTAGACAATTGACCTAGGCAGTAATCCTATTTAGAGATGCGCACCCGTTTTGACTAGGGTTCTACTAGAAATCACACTTGAGATGAGGGTAATTATCCAGATGCTTAGCGCCAAGGATTCCAACTTGCTCGGGCTCTGGTATTTTCCAGACCTAGAATGCAGAAACTTGCCAGATAGTAAATTGTGTCCAATTTTTTTCTGCAAATTGCAGAAACGTCCCAAAAACGGTTTACCTCTGTATTTTTCAAAAAATAAACTGCACTTGGGTATTTTTTCTGTGTGCGGTAGAACATTCCCATAGTGAATCAAAGGTGAATAAATGAGAAACAATAGACTGTTTGGGAAAAGAAAGAAAGGAGAACTTTTCCATTTTTTGTAAATTCTCGGAAGTTTCAGTTATTGCAATTTTGTTGAATACAGAAAAAAATCTGTTTTATAAAAACTCTCCGAAAATCAAAACTGAAAGCAACTCCAACCTATTTGAATTAGGTGTTAGACTAAAGAGTTTTTGATTTTCCAAAGTTTTCATTAAAACTAAACAGAACTACTAAAAGAAAATGAAAAACCGAAGTTTCATTATAACATTACAGCACAGACTCCTGCCAGTCTGACCATTGTGACCTTTGACAAGCTGGTGCCACCACCTACAGCTACCATAAACTTCCGATTGCAGTAAACAAAGGGTGGCGGATGGAGGTGATAGGAAGGATTTACGCAGTGCGAAAGACCCTTTCGGCAGCTCGTCTACTTGTCACATCGGCGCTTCATCGAACCTCCAGGTCAACCAAACGTTGTAACAGACCCAATTGTCCTCTAACTCCACTCACCGCAACACACCACGAACAGATGGGCACAGGGTTCACTGATTAATTATGAAACTGCTGGGTTGTTACACTCATATCAAAGAGTTTGATTGAAATCATGAGAAACACAAGATAATGAGAAATATCAGGATATGCTTACTGGATGAATAAATTAAATGAAACTCTTCTTGAAAACTATCGGATATGAAAACGGAAATGAATGGATGAAAATTGTTATTTCTAGGTGTGATTGGTTTCTGGAACACAATTTTCGATATCTTCTCATTGGAACAACTCTGAAAATACACCGTGCAAGAAATTTTTTCACTTTTCCTAAAGCTCATTCTCATCGGAAAACTAGCACTATTCAGAAGGATGTTCTGATGCATAAATCATAGACTGCACATCACATAGGCAAATTACGCATCACTTAGCTGTGAAAACGGCGAAACCCGCGGAAGGTCGGCAGCAGGTGCGATGGACCTCTTTGCTCCTAATCAGCAAAGATGAAACATTGCAATCTCGCAGGGCCTTCCGTAAGACCCGTAGAACAATTTTTGGGTTCCCCATTTGTTGTGGGAAGTTATTATTAGATAGAATAAGGTATTATTAAATATTTCCATCTTTTGAACTACTTTTTCAAACATTTAAAAACTAATTCCGGTTTTTTAGTGATAGGATAAACGTATTTTATCAAAAAAAAATCCGTATCAAAGTTACTCAGGAAATTAATAAACAAACATTAATATGATCATTTCACTCAACTGACCAGCGAAAATTCTTTGATTGTCATTTTTCAATAACAAAAAATCATTTTTGGATATTTGAGAATTACTGAGACTGCGTAAAATCATCTGAGTGAAATCAAAAGTCAAGATCCGTGCGACAAGGATGTCAAAAAGTGAAGGAATCTCTTAGCCAGTCGAGCCCTGAGGAAGTAATATGGGGAATTAGCAAGGGTGGCCTGTTTGATTTGCATAATAAGCTTTCGCACCATGCCCCACGGGATAGTGATTGCGGAGTTGACGCACGCTGACCCATACGGATAACTCAATCACACACGCCTAAACTTTACTTCTTGACCCCCCGGGCTGTCAATGTTGCAGTACGTTTTAATTGGCCAGCAGAGTAACTAACTCAGTAAGCATCTCACAAAATCATGTTTTGCGACGGCGGTTGGGTTGATTGTGGATGAGTTTCATGCGGAATTGACCACGACATTACTCCAGAACAACACCACAAAAAGGAATAAAGTTGTTCGGCGATTAGTACAGACATTAGAACAGTGAACAAAATTCCTTCCGAATAGTTAATTTTCGGTCCAATTTTTGTTTGAAACTACGTTATAACTGAAATTTTGTCAAATTAAGAAAAACTCATGGGTACAGTTCTACAACATAAAAGAGGTGGTTAATAATTTGAAAGTAAAACATGCCTACATCTGGCAATAATGTGAATACCACGAAGAGATCACATGGGCTGCTCGGCTAAAAAAGATTGAATGAAATGGAATGAAAAGCACTCCGAATTGACTAGTACATACAACATGACAGCCGACAATAGAGGAAAGGGAATGGAATGAGAGATGTATGCACCACGTAAGTGTACAAATCGGGACGATTGTCACAGACTGGCCAAAAACATAGTTTGCATTTATTTGTTTGTGGATGGTCCGAAGTAAACAACAATTACCTGCAGTTTGAGGAAAAGAGCCGACCCGCGAAAGTTCGCAATGCATTTTCTGCGTGACCGACGTTCATGAGGTCGAAACGGAAGAAGCTGGATGTTGGGTGTATTTCTAATAGGCTCGTGTGCAATTATTCTAGAAACTATAATAAAAAAGTGATGAAGTTTTTGTTTATTCAAAGCAGAAACTTGTTTTTGTTGGATTTTTATCAAAAACCCGATTTTTAACTTCTTTTGACTGTCATGAACTAAACTTGACGGATGTATGATCAATTTTCTCACTGAATGTTTCCTGCCCCAACCACTATTAAAATCCCAAACGCTTTTATTCTTACTGTATCCTGATAGTATCTACGTTGTGCATCATTCTGGGTCATAGAACCTAAGCCCTAATTGACACATAAGTGTCGAAGCTAGAAAAAATGCAACAAAAATCAAGCAAAAATATGACTTCCCCTGTTTTGTGATTTGAAACTCTCGTTTTTTGAAAAAAAAAAACAAGAAATTTAACAGTTTTAGAAGTTCAATTTTGCATTTTATACATTTTTTCCTTCAGGAACAAGATAATTCGTTCAAAATTGTCTTGATTTGTGAATTTTATGAATTTTTCCAGTTTTACTTGTATGCATCAGACTCTTGCAAAACTAGTGTTAGCAAAAAATTTAACAAAGGTCAGAGTCGGATCAATACCGACAAAGGGGATAAATTTCACGGTGCGCGAGGTGCGGATAAAAGAACGGAATAGTAGCGGATGCGGCATTTGCAACTGCAATTAGCAAAGTCTTGCCAATCACTCTAATTGTGCTTGATGGACCCACAGAACAAGAATGTCCGACTCATGTTTTCATCTTTTTCCGATTTGCGGAAAATTGCACGTTTATTTCTGAAATTTCGGATTAAAATTGTGTTTTAGATAAAACTTAACACGTAACGTTTAATAATCATGAAAAAGTGAATTGCATACATTTCTATGCGAAAAAAACATTTCAATTCAGCTGAAAAGAGTCTGTACCACCAATAAATTGAAAAGTTTGCAGAAAAAATGAAATTGAATTTTTGATGAAACTCTGAGAAGTTTTTGAAATTTCATCAGGAAGTAACGTCTGTTGATGGTCAAAAATTGAATTTCATAAACTTCCACTTACCAGGGAATGCCACGAATACACACTAAAATTGTACATTCTGACTGGTCTCCTAGGTTTTCGAATGTGCTGAAGATGATAGAACCAGTCTCAAAAGTTGCTTCATCGACCTGGTTTTTGAGTTACGGTCGACGCCATTTTAACATGTAAATTTGGAAAAAATCGCGTACACCCTCATTTCTGCGCATCAACGCAAGAGGTATCCGGAAAAAATGTGTTGCGATCGTCTAGTGGTTAAGATCTAGGGCTTTCGCTTTTGCTTGCGAGGGTTCGATTCCGAACAAGCACCATTCTTTTTTGCTTTTTCATATGTTTTTCATTTTTGTAATTCATAATACTCAAAGTATGAGTACTTCTCAACAATTTTCATGAATCGTCCACTTCGTTTCGCTTCTCAGAAACTGTACAACACGTTAGGGCACGGTCCTTCTAGATAAAGTCACTAACGTATTTTTCGAAAGAGGAGTTACAAAGTTTTTGTCACTGATTCTCTTGGTTAGAAGAAGTTTGCAGTTAGTTTTAAATGTATCGATCAGTTGTGGGAGTATTCAAAACGATCAGATCTATGTAGTATGAAATTGTCAGTGGATATAAGTCATCTCTGTAGCAGATACTTGTTTTAAAAAGTTTTAATTGCTTTTTTTTAAAATCTATCTACCTTTAATTTTCATTATCCAATCTCCCGTTTCTCTCTTACTCATTCTTTCTCTCTCTCCCTCCCTCTCTCTCTCTCTCTCTCTCTCTCTCTCTCTCTCTCTTTCTCTCTATCTCTCTCTCTTATTCTTGCCCTCTCTGTTTCTTTCTCCATCTCTCTCTCCCACAGCCTGTCTTCATGCCCTCTCTCATACAGTAAGTATTTTGAATTACAAAAATGAAAAACATATGAAAAAGCAAAAAATAATGGTGCTTGTTGGGAATCGAACCCGCGCAAGCAAAAACGAAAGCCCTAGATCTTAACCACTAGGCGATCGCAACACATTTTTTCTGGATACCTCTTGCGTTGATGCGCAGAAATGAGGGTGTACGCGATTTTTTCCAAATTTACATGTTAAAATGGCGTCGACCGTAACTCAAAAACCAGGTCGATGAAGCAACTTTTGAGACCGGTTCTATCATCTTCAGCACATTCGAAAACCTAGGAGACCAGTCAGAACGTACAATTTTAGTGTGTATTCGTGGCATTCCCTGGTTAGAAAAACATTCCAGTCTAACTGAAGATGTCCGTACCATCAACAAATTGAGAAATTTGCGGCAAATGCAAAATAGACTCAAGTTTACCACAACAAATCATATGTGACCTCTTCAACAACAAGGTTCATCCTAATCGTTCAGTCGAGAAATCTCGCTCTCGTTCACATGCAAATGGGCGCCGGATAGACAACGACGTCCGGAGGTATACTCAACACCTACCTATTAGCTCGGTGCACGTATAATAATACCCACTAGCAAATGAGGTGCTGTAACCAAATCCTGGTTGCAAGTTGACCACCGGAACAATGTCGAACACCAGGACATGCAATTACAGCTGCATGTTTTTAAATGTCGCAAAGAGGTTTCGAAAACACAGAAAAGTACTAGACACTTCAAGAAAAAGAGGTCAGGCTTTTATTTTTAATTCGCTTCACAACATTCAGTTCTCATAACTGTATTTTTATATGAAATTTGAAGAAAAACATGGAGCCTAGAATTTCCGTATGTTACGTCACTACTCAGTTGTATCTCAGAGAGAAAGGAGGGTACAAAAATCAGAAAGCGTTTATTGCTTCCAACACGGAACTTCGAAACACTATTCAGAATTCGAAAAACAGAGAATTTTCCTTTTTTTTTCTATAATTATCAGTTTTCTGACCTAAACGTATTGGCATATAGAAAAGGTATACATCTTCATGATCTCCGAATTCAGTATATCAATCGATAATAATACTATTGAGTGAAATAACAATGAAATTCTGTTTTGAATTCAAGTGAATAAATCTGGACTCTTCTTATCGGAAGCAAAGGCGTGAGAAAATACCCACCGGGGGTCAGTGGCCTTACGTAAACAATGAACACAGCGTCTGATTCTTGAATAGAATATCAGAAGTGAAAATGGAGTACGTAGCTGGATCCGATTTTCAGGGAACATCAAGAATTGATCGGAATCTGCAAGAAAGTTATGTCCTCACTCGAAGTATGTTAAGTAACAAATCAAAAAACGCTAAAATAGTCCCTCTGGTCCCTTAGGACATTGAAACATGCTTGCTTCAATCTTTCCGCTTACTTTCATCTGTTGTCTTTTCAGAATTAATTGAAACACTGATTGGTTACAATGATTATGCAATCAAACGTGTTCGTTTTTTTCTTTCAAGTCAGCTTTGGTTATGATTGAAACGAATGCAATCGCGTTTGTTTTTTTGTCCCAGTACTCTTCTCTATTCAGTCAAAGGATAATGCACTGTTAAAACGTGTCTGAGACTTTTTCTTGTTCTCGCAGTAAGTCGCGTGAAGGTGCTTCCATAGAAAGTAGGTTCTTGATAGTTTTACAATTGTTCGATTGTACATACTTTGAAGTGTACGATCGCAAAAACCATGCATATGAATTCCACTGAACATTTAACTAGTGGAAGGACGAATTATTTTTCTGTGAGATTCTGTGAATTCGGTTCACCGTTGTTCAATGTGGATAGAAAATTGTATAAAAATCTTGAAAGAGACGTTTTTACACTATTCATACTGAAAAATTGTGGAAAATTTATATGTTTCTGAAAAAACATCTAATCAAACTTTTTTCGAAACTGGTTTTTTTTTCAGAAGAAAATAGCATGAGATGAATTTTTTTTTCAAATTTCAACTTGATGAAGCTTTCAATTTCTTTCAATTTTTACGACCTTTAAATACAAAAATTTGGTTTAGTAGAAAAAAACCTTTCTACAACACAGAAATGTTTTAAATTTCTAAATTCTCCACAATAAAGACTTTGAACAGATCAATTTCTCTTTTTTCTCAAAGTAAAATGACTTTAAATTTCAAGCCTACTCTTCCAAATCATATATCCCACGTAGTGGGAACGCAAAAATTGTTCTGAGGGTCTTATGGAAGGCCCAGGCTGTTTAAGATGTTTCATCTACCTAAACAAATGAGCGGAGTGTCACTGCGGTTAGTCGCCGACCATCCGCGGGTTTCGCCGATTCAACCGTTTCTACCGTTCAAACGAGCTCAAATAAAGCCGGACTTTCACTATTTTGTGTATTCCTGTTTTTATCAACAGTAAAGTAGGAAAAATTATTAAAATTTAGATGTGTTATCTTTGAATGAGCATTTTCCTTACGTTTTGTTGAAATTCGACATTAAAATAATGAATTTTGAACGTTTCGAAGAAGAAAAAAAGAATCACTGTCTTCTTGACCCTTCAGTATGTTAAAACTCATCGCTTTTCATTGAATTTTTGTGAACATTATCAAAAACGAATCAAATTATTGGTGATAAAGTATTTTAACATGAACGATCAAGCAAAAAAAAGAACAATATCTGTAATTGTTTGGAACATTTTTTTCTAAATCTTGGAAAACGGTAACACTATCCTTCCAAATCATTTATCCCACATAGTGGGAACGCAAAAATTGTTCTGAGGGTCTTATGGAAGGCCCAGGCTGTTTAAGATGTTTCACCTACTCGCGCAAATGAGTGGCGAGTGAATGTGGTCAGTCGCCGACCATCCGCGGGTTTCGCCGATTCAACCGTTTCTACCCTTCAAACAAGCTCAAATTAAATCGGACTTTCACTATTGTGTGTATTTTTGTTCCCACAGTCAATATGCTGAAAAAAATTCACCAAAACCTAGTTGAAAATCCTTCAAAAATCGTTTTTCCTTTCTTCGTTTGAATCAAATGGGAAACACATATTTTTAAACAAGTAAAAAAATTTTTTAGTTGATATGTATCTATTCGAAAAACCGACAATCATTGTTTTAAGTGATTTTTGTGATTACTTGACGATTGCTAATAGAACATCAGCTGTTTTCCCTAAATAACTGACAGAAAAAAAACAATCTCCTCGATAAAAACATATCTCTAACTATTTGATTATAAAGACTGATCTTTTCAAATTTTATATCCCACGTGGTGGGAACGCAAAAATTGTTCTGAGGGTCTTATGGAAGGCCCAGGCTGTTTAAGATGTTTCATCTACCCAAACAAATGAGCGGAGTCTCACTGTGGTTAGTCGCCGACCATCCGCGGGTTTCGCCGATTTACCTGTTTCAGGTTCTTAGACGTGCTAAAAAGATGCGGAAACTTCACAGTTGTATGAATTCACTGTTCAAATCCAGAAACAAGACTTGACCTTCGACAAAAACCGGGGTGAAGCTGTTTTAAGTGATACTTTTCATTGTCTTTTGACTCTTTCAAGTTTCAAGTGTTCCTTTAAGCGTTTATACATGAACATGTATCATTTCAATCTCTCATCTCATGTTTAACAATCTCTTCTCGAGAAAGAGTGAGAGAGAAAGTTTTGGGGGTTGGACGAGCTTCCTGGGAGTGAGACTGTTGGAGGCGGCGCATCGGACTATACATTACTTCGAACTTGACTTGGTTCTTGAAGTCAGTTCAATCCCATTTACTCACTCGTGATGATCCTCACTGTTTGAGGTCTCATCTCGACAGTTACTACTTTTTGAACTTCTTGCGAGCAATGACTTACTTCTGATGCTGATCTTTTGTACAAGTCATGTGCAGTCACTTTCTGTTTTACGACCTTTTTCTGAAAATTAGTCCGTTTAGGTTCAGTTACGCTCATTTTGCCTTGAAGGTCTTTCTTTCATATCATTCACAAAGCTTTGTAAAAAGTACTGTTGAATCAGTTCAATCCCAATTTTTCCTGTTTTCTCAAACGTTAAAACTTCAATCAATAAGTAAAAAGAACCTGTATAATGTTCGGTTCTGAATCAATTGATATAACATTTGAAACACATTCTACAAGCAGAAATAGTTTCGAAGGTATGAGAATCCAAAATTTTCATGAACCCGAAGACTTATGCAAAAATAAGAAACAAAAACTTATTAGTTAAACAAATGCTCATTCTGTCCTAATGTCTGTGGCACCATAGTGTCTTATCATACCAAAATCATTTTGAAAAGCATATTAAATAACTACAAACAGTCTTTCTGACAGTCTTTTAGTGACAGCTGACACGGATAATGTTGTCCAAACTTTCTGCTCTGAATGATTTTCTGTTTCATATCGTTTCCAATTCAAGATGAAGTGATCAATGACTACCTTATGGTAATGAGATCAGTTCTTGTTGCGAGGGGCCATGTTTTCACAAAAGTGCGTAAAGCTGATTTGCATACAGTCCACACCGACATCCATACTTTTTCATGTCTCTTTCTCTTCTTCTTCTTTCTTCGAATTGCACTTTTTGCATTAAAATTTGCATAGCGGTCAGCGGCGTCTTTTCAATTGATCCCGATCACCCGTCGTTTTGCAGATGCGGTTACTTCAAATTGCCCTTCTACCAATATGGGTCGTACTGATGGCCGAAGTACCCCCAAACATTTATAGGTTCATCGCGGACAACTCTTACATATGTAAATTTAACGTAGGGAACTGAATTTGAATTTTGTCTCAGGTAGCCCAGTCATCTTGCCGGATGGAAGCTTGGTATCTTTTCTGGATGAAGAGGAAGGCAATGAATGTACAGAATGTGATCATGTTAGAACCCGAATCTTCCTTTTCAACGATTTTCCTTCAGATCATAACTGACGTTGCACCTAGTAACGCATGTGGTGTTCGAATCGTGGAAAACAGCAAAGAACTACCAACTTGTTTCGAATGTGAGTTCAAAAAAAAGTTTTTTTTAACAGAAAATTGGAAATGAAATTTTCGATTTTCAGTACCACCTCTCTGCATCGACGAATATGTCCTTCGCTACGCCAATACTTTTTCAAGCCGTGGTCTCAATCCTAACTCAGTCAGTGATGAAGCAAGCCGTGATCTCGAGGAATACGATGACGCTATAGATATCTCGGCAACATCAGAAGAAGATTTGAAGCGTAGCAAACCTCAACCACGAGATCTAATCCAGAAACATTTGCAACTTCTAGCCGATGAAATGATAAAGAACAAAACAGAGACAATGGTCACAATGACCAGCGAGAAGCCTGTTAGTTCGGAAATTCGGACAATCATTCCCGTAGCTACGTTGCCCACTGAAGCTCCGATCATGAACCAATTCGGAGAACCAGAAGTTCTGGACAATTTTGAGTTGGAGGCTATAGAAGAAAAACCTATCGATATGATGAAGAGACGAAAAATGTTTATTGGAACAACCACAGAACCAACCACAGTCGTTACCGTACCACCAGTTTGCGAGGACAAGCACGAGGTAAGTGAATGATCTCGAAGTGTCTAACCTTTGACAAGAGGTTGACGAATATGTGTAATCATCATCTCACAAACTAAAAAATAGTGAAAGTCTGTGTGTTCCCTTTGATCTATTCATACATGAGAGGCTTCAATGATCCACTGTTTTGACCTCCGTTTTTCTTTTACCACAAAAGTGTCCACGGGAGTTTTCAGCTGTGCTGTTTCTGGGCGAAAAGTGGAGAATGCGAGAAAAATCCTTTCTACATGAGAATCAACTGTGCAAAAACATGCGGCACTTGTAATTGCAAAGGTTTGTTTGAGGTTACACTCAATTTTCAATTAACTTATGGAGAGAAAGAGTTGAATAATAATTAGCATGACTAGACAATGTACTCTTTGTGATTGTGATCAGATCTCGAACATTTGTAGTCAGATTCTCCAATTTGTTGACAAAAAACAAAAAGAATTACAAGATCTTATAAAAGATTTCCAAGATTGATTCAATCACACAAAAATTACTTTTGATGTTGATTGGAAAAAACTGTTACATTACGTGTTGGCAAGTAATACTATGTGTCAAGACAACATTGATTGACCTCTTGCACCACAATCGAGCATATAACTAACACTGGCTTACCTACAATATGTTCGAGGTCAGAGAGCTTTTCCATATTGAGAAGCTTCTCATTTTGAACATGGTCAAACCAAAATCAGCGATTCAATATCCAGCTCGTGACGCCGATAAATGTGTCTCCGTCGGAATCAACTGTACGATTCCAACAACGACTACAACGACGACAACTACCACAACCACTACCACGACTTTGCCACCGACCACAACTATCAAACCAAAAGTATCAAATTTTTTCTATAATCTCCCCTACTCTATAATTCAGAAGCGCACACGAAAGCCCTATGACCCATCGAAGAAAGGATTCAGAAGAAATTATGGAGATGAGATCACCGAGGTCCCTTCAACAACAACCACGGTGAATTTGAGTGGTGATGAATAGGGAAAACGTACTTCAGATGACCACGACAACACCGACGACTACAACGGTAACTACGACAACCACTCCTACGACCACCACCACTGAGCAAAACAAGTGTAGAGATCACAGAAAGGAGTGCGCGTTCTGGGCAGCTTTGGGCGATTGTAAGAGGTATGAAAGAAATGAATATGAATATCATGAGTTTTTATTAATTTTCTTTTTTTTACCAACTTTTTTCCCCGATTAGATGAAAATTTTGAGAAAAATAAAAAAAATCGCTGGTTTTATATCAGAGGAGTTTCTTTGGATACTTGATGAGTGGGAAACGAAGAAAAAGAAAAACTCAATAAAAAATTTCAAACACTAAACTATTCGAAGAGGTTCGTACTTGTACATAAGAGCATAACTAAATGAGTCGATTTTTGAATATTCACTCTATTTTGAACCGTTTGTGCCTTAAAAAGGACTGTCCTTGTCTCAGAAACAAACTTAAAATTGTTCCAATTATAATTTTTGTAAATAACTGTGACATTTACTCTCATTTACACTCTCTCATAACTTCTATTTTTGTGAAAATTCAAAACCAGAACTACTTTTCAGCAATCCATACTACATGCGGCCAACTTGTCAATTTTCGTGTGATTCTTGCGGTGAAAAGGTCGACACCGTTTATGCACCATTACCCCGAGAAGGTACCATCAATTCTCTGATTTAAGGTGCAATTTGAATTCAGGTTGTGACAATGGACACCAACTCTGCAATTTTTGGGCTCATATTGGGGAGTGTGCGAAGAACCCCAACTATATGATCCCTCATTGTAGACTTGCCTGTCGTGTATGCTAGAAAATGCAACTCTTCCTATATCTCTGATACTCGAAAAAATATATGTAGTTCACACCATAATCATATTTGTCTCGTGGTTACTCGACAATCAAAATTTTATAGTGTTGCAAATATGATTGTGGCCAGAACAGTATGCAAATTAAATATGCTGTCTATCAAAACTTATTTCCAGTCGTCAAACCAAAACTTTTGATAGACAGTCCCATCAAGCCATGTATTTTAGAAGAAAGATGTTCATCAAAGCTTTATTAACTTATTTATCCACTATGAACTTGCAGAGACGATTTTTCCAGAATAAAGCTGAATCAACAAGTGTCTCGACTGCATTCACATCAGTCAATGTCCTACTTCTCAAAAAGAAATTTGTTTTCGTTCACATTACATACTACATGATCATCTGTGAAGTAGTGTAAACAAGACAACCCTTATTTTGCCTTCTAATTCTTCACCCAACTAGCCACTTCTGATTTTACTCCCGAGATGGCTGCAAGCACCGAGAAAAAGCTGATGACCGAGAAAAAGCAAAAACTTTTGATCCAGGCAGGGGTCGAACCTGCAATCTTCTGATTAGAAGTCAGACGCCTTCTCAGATAAATGAAAGTAAATTAGGTTTAAGAAAAAGTGAATATGGAAATGTCACGATCTGATGCACTTTTCCTAGAGCTAATTACCTTTTTCCTAGATCTAAATCACTCTATCCCAGATCTAATCTACTTTTACTTCATTTTTTTGGAAAAGTAAATTAGATCTAATTAGATCTAGTTAACTTTTCTATCTTCAAATTTCAAATATTAAAAAATAGGACAAAATCTAAATTTTTGAATTCTGGAAAATACGGTTTCTTGTAATTGTAATTAAACTCGAAATATATGAGTTTTGTTTCGATACACGTCACATTCTAGATCTAGTTTACTTTTTACCTAATCTAATCAACTTTTTCTCAGATCTAATTTACTTTTATTTACCTGAGTTATCCATTAGGCCACAAGGACACAAAGTTGAGTGCGGAAAGGTGTTTTTTTTTATCTACCATTACCTTTCCTATATCAGAATTATACTACCGATGGCCAGTAATACTCCTACTAGTAGTTTTTTTGATTCCATAACAGTTCATGAAAAATGATGTCACTTGCGACTAAAACTTAGATCTTACGTCCTTTAATATAAAACCTACATGGCGTGAGCTGTGACTGTTTTATTACTTCTTAATAGTGTACTTACTTGTGCGTTCATCAATAAAACATGTGAAATATTTCTGGAACTTTGAGAAAAAACATTTCATTTGGTCAGTTGTCGATTTTGAAAAAAACAGATGAAAACAGAAAATTATGACTTCTTTCAGAAAATATGGAAATGATAGTTCCTGTTGAGCTTAAATAGTTGGAAAAAGTTACAAGAAACTTTTCCAATTTATTTTGAACAAAACAATTTTGAAAATATTTATGTTCGTGTAATAAAAAAAGCGAAAAAGTTTGACCCAGGCAGGGGTCGAACCTGCAATCTTCTGATTAGAAGTCAGACGCCTTATCCATTAGGCCACAAGGCCACGGCGCGACGTCTCACCAGTTGAGTATTTGTGCAGCGCCCCTCTACTCTCCGTGTTTTATAAATTTTGAGATTTCACTGCGCTCACCAACATTGAGCATCTCTGTAATTGAAATGTTTTGCTCTAAGACTACTGCAGCAAGAGGAAACGGGCAGAAGGGCTGACAACGACATGAAGAAAACTCAGAAATTGAGGCAATCAGGGAGTGTGAATTGGAATGATTTGACTCTCTCGTTCGCCCACAAAACTTGTCGTCAGTTTTATGCAAATCTTTTGACTCAGCCCTCTCCTTCTTTAAAGTCCCTTCAGAGCCGCTTGCCGAAAGTGGAAGAAGTCCAATTACCTACACTACAACCCTCGTTTTATGAGTGGCCCCTCACTTGTACTTTTCACAAGTTTTGTGTCGATGTTTTCTTCGAGAGCTCGGTTTTAGCTCATTTTTCAGAAGGAATACTACATGTCATTCAAAGTTCTATACGTTTTGTTTTTATGGTAGGTTACGATTATTTTTCGAAAATTAATTTTGAGCTCATTTTTTGTGTTTTCAGTAGGTTTTTAGATGGAAAAATACGATTAATTACTTGAAGACTTTTTCTCCTAGTCACAATTCTACAGACACTTCTGAAATTATTTGGTTTTTGGAAAAAAGATGATGTCGAACTTGGAATTTACGCTCGTTCTTACCAAAGCCCTACAGATACTTCAAGGATTCTTGTAACCGAGCAGAAGTAGTTAAATAATTTTTCCATAGAAATTGTCATTTCAATTCAAAGAAATTGTCTAAACCACTATTTTCTTGCAACAACTCCATTCACTACAACCATAGTAGTACATGCTCTTCAAGAAAGTTACAAGGAGTTTGCTTCATGCTCATTATGCAAGCTTCTTAGTGTGTAGGCAAGGGAAGAGCTTTTTCGAAATTGTTGTCTGTTGCTTTGTTTTTCTCTCCCAGCCCATACATCTCACATAAATAACGAGAGAGCATTCATTTTTGTTTGGGCTCGTCATGCCGCCGATATCTCCTAAACTTCATCCTTTTTTGGATTCCGAGCTCTGCAAAACATTGAACTGCTCCAACAAATGTGTTCTCTCTTTCTAAGAATCTGCTTTTTTCTGATACAAATTAGCTTCCACACAATGTTTTCAGACAATTTATCGAATTCATTTACTGCGGTTCGTAGTGTGATGACTTTTACACGAAAGAATTTCAGCTCGTTTCAATTTAAAACTTGGAAACATTTAACAATTTTTTTCATGTTTGTTCTCACATCACAGTTTTTCTTCAATGTAAAGATTCATTTTTTGCATAAAATTATTTTTTGAACAAAAAACAACCGGTCAATTCTTGACTTTTTCTCAAGTTTCACTGACATTCACACCTTCTGTCGGGCCATAGACGGGTTTCGTACTTATGGATCTCTTCAAGATGCGCGAAAACACTCAGAGAACAAAACCTGGAGCCTTGGGTTAATGACTGAAGTGGGGGCAAGTCGCATCTGGAGCCACTATCATACACTGGTGGTAACGACTATTTTCAAACCTACAATTAAATGGTTGCCATCTGGGCACTTCTGTCCACACACAGACTCTTCCTAATCGCTTCTTTCACTTCTCAGGTTACTGTAATCTTATTTACCCCTTTTTTGACACACGGTTATTAGGAATTGTATAAATCCGCCCCCATTAAGCTTTAAATTCACCAAGAAATCTGACCCCCAGAGAGAAAAAGAGAAAAGTTTGAGATGATGATTGGAGAAATCGGATATCATCTCAGTTAAAGCCTTGAACAATGCTTGAAATTTGCGCTGAGGAATAAAAAATCAGGAAACGTCGAATCTCGTTTGGAAGCAGTTCCACAGCGAAATGGACTCGATTCGTGCACCGATTGGCTGAAACGAAAGCTTGACATCTGATAGCATATGCTATGTGCTGCTTTTCAATGTTCATGTTCTCGGAAATTCATTTTGTTTTTATTATTTCTGCTTTTTTCTTGACAATTTTTGTTTTAATCCCGATTTATACTTTTTTCTTACAATGCTGGCATCAGAATCAATTCCAAATACCACCACTCGACTGGATGTTTTCGTGCCAGGTGGCAACGACTATAGTGGCAAAAAGAAGAATCTAGGTTGAGAGAGGGAAAAAGCATGCTTGAGGCACACTTAGTTATGACTCAATTTGTGCATGCTTTGCATATAGCAACTTCTCGTAGCGACCTACATATCTCTAAACGTATTCAGTCTCTGTGAAGACCCTTCAAGTGCACAACACATGTGTTACTTTTATTACTTTCTGTCTCGCAACTGGGAAAAGTTGCAGGTGGTTCTCAAAAGACTGTTTTCCTTCTCTTGTTTTTTGTTCTCATCTACTTTTTCTTCTTTCTTTAAGAACCAATTTTGGAGCACAAGACGATGACAAATTAGACAGAGTCAAATGTGATCCGTTCCATTCTCTCTAATCCACAGCAGATCGTGAAAACGCCCCTCATCGTGGATAAAGCTAACTATTTATTCAGATGTCCAAACACCTTCACAATTATTCTCACATTGCCTTATTTCATGTCAAACTTGCGAAAAGCCAATATTGACTTTGGGCACAACAATTTGACTAATTACAATAGAAAGAGTCCTAGTGTGCAGCAAACTCGATGGGCACCGAAAAGTGGCGACCGATCGAATTTCTTCTTTCACTGCTTTCCGAAATTGCGTTCAGACTCAGGAATTGAGATGTACACTGCTTTTACCTCAGATTTCACACTCCTATGACTCTCCAGATTTTCTGAAAAGGAAAAACAAATCGTAGACATGTTTGGATGTTGAGAATTCAGTTTTCGCACTAGTTTTAGGTTATTTATGTGGGATGATTTGTTTCCAATCCTAGAACTTCACAGTTAAAAAAAAAACTTTTCTACTTCTACTTTTGTTTTTAAACATTACAGTGGAATAAAAAAATTGTAGACTTGCAAAGTTTTGGTGTTTGGCTATGTCGTTTCAGGTCATACTTTGAAAAACAGGTCAATAAAAGAACCAAACACAGAAATCCAAATTTTCTGTACGCTTTTGTACTGTAATAATCGATTTTAGAAAGCGAAAACAATTTTTCCAAGTACTTTATATTCAAATTCAAGAAGCTATCATTTATGAAATTTCTGATAACTAGATTACTTTGAACAACAATTCGAAGTTACAAATATATACAGTTTTCAAAATCACTATCCTTTTTTAACGTGTGCTGTACTTCAATTTTGCCGAAAATATATTTTTGTTCACAGCGTTAAGAAAGACGCTAATTAGTACGGCAACATGTGGTTAGTCCGGTCGACTGCACGGCAAATTCGAATCCATGCAATGAGAAACCCGACACCAGGTCAATCCGCAATGGCTTCCAATAGACTCGTTCAACCTGCTGATTATAATACTCTCTCTCTCTCTTTCTCTATGTAGACCGGCTGGTAGTGGTGGTTCCACCATGATAAGTGGCTTCTGCTCTCTCCCTTACTTGTAATCGGATACACCGAGATTAGGTACATTTGCCAGCCCTCTGTTTGGCCAACAAACGCCGCCTTTCCTCTTTTGAAGATTATCTCCTGGAGAGAGCCGATTTTTTCCGAGCTCATGGCTTCAGTTCTCTTGATTCTTCCAATTTTATATTATTACCAGAACTCAAGGTGAAACGAAGCTTTCTGCAGCGATATTTTCCTCTTTCAAAGCTGTTTTGAGTTTCATACACTCAATAACTTGGATTTTTTTGCGAACGATGAAGTTTACAGAATGATTTAGATTTTTTAATCGGAATATTTGTTGTTCATGCGGTTCTCTGGGACCGCAAAAATGATCATTCTCACAAGAAGGAATGAAAACATCTTCTGTTTTTGAGAATTGAGATCTTCAAAACAAAGTTTTTACTTTTTGAATTATGTTTTTCCTTACAGTTAGTTCAAAATGTGAGAAATGCTTTCTATCGGAAATTTCCCGCATTCATCATTGAAATTCTCCCCAAGTATTCAAAAAGAACAACTGAGCTCATAGGCACGTTTCCACAGTAATAAAAGCAAGAAATCACCTGCGAGCGAGCTCTTACTCTTTTTCTCGTCGCTGAAATTTGACGAGACTCTCATAGCAAGAAGTACTTATCCACTCTGAAATCCAGTTCTGACCTGATAGAATGGGTAATTACTCGTGTTTTGTGTACTCGATTGAAATCGGAGACGGGCTTCCGCTGGTCGGTTTGTTTACCTAATTATACCTAATTATTTTGCCTCCTACAAGGTACCGACATGTTATAGATATCAGAAACATGTTGGGCTATACTCTGTGATTTCACTTTTTTTGGTAGTTGTCTAAAAACTATTTGTTTGATATTTTCATATTTCATCTAAACTTGGGTCTAAAGTTTGGAAAAATCAGAGATTATTGGATATTTTGCTTATCAATTAACGAAAAATAGTCGATCTTTCCTTGTTACAGTTTGCTCTCAATACTGTTGATAGGAAAAATCTTACAAAATACTTTGAGTTTTTTTTAATTTTTTAATTCTTGAGAATTACTATTTCTCCAAACTAAATCTCCCTATATCCCGATTCTCTCTGCAAAAATACAACATTGAGCAAGAATTTTCTTCTCTGGTCCACGGGCCAGCCTAATGCTCTATTTACACAAACTGACGATAGAACATTATCCATCGACAATGATAAATTCCAATGAATGTTTCTATATTCCCACATGGTTTGCTCAGTCTCTCGTGCTCGCAAAAAAGTAGGCATCAAAAAGATGAGCATAGTCAGCTGTTGCGTTCAAACATAAACCGCAATCCGTCTTCGTTTTGCATGCTACTGGAACAAACTAGTAATAATCAGCCGTTTAGCACCTCCCTCTCTTCATTTTTTGTTTTTTCTCCAAAGAAGATGAGAATAAAAGTTGAAGGTACCATTTGTGGTGGCTGTGACATACAAGTTTGCAATACTGCCCAATAATTAAGAAAGTTTAGAGCTCACATTGAATCGAAATGCTATCAAAGTTACTCTCTCTCTCCTTCTCTCTCTCTCTCTCTCTCTCTCTCTCTCTCTCTCTCTCTCTCTCTCTCTCTTTCTCTCTCTCTCTCTGTCTCTCTCTCTCTCTCCTTCTCTCTCTCTCTCTCTCTCTCTCTCTCTCTTTCTCTCTCTCTCTCTCTCTTTCTCTCTCTCTCTCTCTCTCTCTCTCTCTCTCTCTCTCTCTCTCTCTCTATCTCTTTCTCTTTCTCTTCCTTCATAATTTCGAAACTTGAACCCGACCCCATTCAAACAACAACAACGACCGATTGCATTCCAAGTTCCCAGTGTTAAAGGACAGAGCTCTCCCGCTCGTTTTTTCTTCCTGCGCTCTTCATGCATCCATGGCCGTCGATCAATCAAGCTTTTTTGGGTCTAATCCCAGCCAATTCTTATTATGAAAACGTGACTTCCCGTTCCAACCCTTCTCTCTATCCGTAATTAGCAGGAGGATTTAAAGTAGTTAGACGCAAGCCACGCCCCTCCTGTCCGCCCTATTAGGAGCCCATCTCGGGTCACCCGTTTGGTGCAACCCTGCACAACAATCAACCATCTTTCCGTCATTTCCTCAGTTTTGAATTACATTTGCGATCTGGTCTGGTGGATTAATGATGTTTATGATTCATATGGAATCTTCGCGCAAAACCATGTATGTTTATTCCCTGCACTTGGTTTACACGATGGACTTTTAAACACTCCTCATTAACCAAAAAAGAACATTTTCCTTCATTTTTCTATAAGAATCTGAACCAAGTTAGAGAAAAGAATGGGAGTAGTTGCTTGCTCCGCTTCAGATGAGGTGTTGCAACATGCTCACGCAATTTGCTTCTGATTTTTCCTTCTTTTCACTCGCCACGTCTCAGTCTCCCTTCATTCTCATTAATTAGTCATATAAGGTTCATCTCCCCCACATAACTTCCCAGCACGTAATAACAAGTAAGTCCGGTTTGATTACCCATGTTTGAGGTAATTCGAGGTAGTATACGGAAGTCGAACGCGTCCTGAATCGACATCGGCACGACGAAGTAATCAAATTTCCCGTTCATTCAAAAAACCCTGCTCCACTTTATCCGCTGAATCTGCGAAGTGCCGCTTGCCAGCACGCCTTCACATTGTAAATCAGCGTTTTAAATGGATTTCACCAACGGAAAAAAGCTCTTACTCGAATTGGCTCAATGTTTCTACATTACAAAAGACTGAACTCAACCTCCCGTCGCGTAAAAGTCAGCGATTATGGAGACTTGAATAGAAAGCGGCTCTAACCACCCCGGTCCTACGCATGAGTAGGAATGAGAGCATAAAAACTATTCGATGAGCTCAAGTTCTTTCCACTGAATTTATAAAGCAACGAGCGGCTGGACCTGCTGAAAGTTCATTTTGTATTCATTGAAGCTTTCCGATTTGTTTTTCTGACTATGTGCTTTTGCCTTGTTCTCCTCAATGCTTTTCTCAACCTCAGTTTTCCAGTTTTCTTCTCTAAAAATTTCAATCAAGTAACAAGGAAATGTCACCGCTTTCTGATTTACGAGCGCCCGGTTCAGATGTCCTCATTGCGTTTTTGACTTTGTCAGGAAACCTGAACGATTTGAAAAAAACGCCTCTTTGATTTTTTTCATGAACTGGACAAGTCCTCGAGATGAATAGAAATTTGTTATACTTGGCTAATATGCCGCGGTTTTCATGTTTATTTTTATGATAAGTTCAATGTTGAAATGTTCAAACATACCTACATTTACACATGTTTTTATGAAAAAAATAATTGAATGAAGAAAACAATATTTGGCTGTTGCAGCATTTTCTTCACTCTTTTGAATATTTTCATTTTGTTATATGTCAATCAGAACGATATAATTTGTAGACAATTGTCAAAGCAATCAGAAAATATATCTGTATAATTCACCATAAAAGTGAAACACTACGATACTTTTATTATTAAAAAAACAAATTCAACATTTTTCTTTGAAAATTCAACATGAAATTGTATCTTTTCTCGCAGAGTTCCTCACGAAAATGAGCTACTCAGTATTTTCCATTTCTTTGAAAAGCGAAAAAAAATTTTTTGAGAACAATTCGTAAAAGTCGTTTTTATTGAATTACTACAAAAATATAGTACTGCTGATATTTGCCGACACTTACAATACAGTAGAAGACAGTTGTCAAACGATGACAAGCAATCTGGCCACACCCTCGCGGTGGACGCGCGCCTGCTCCCGTATGTGTGTTACTACTCGAACACTGGCTGTTTTGCATACATTATATGGGCTCGTTGATTACTGACACACTCAACTCAGAGTGTAAATATCCCTCAATACATAGCTGAAGCTTGTCTTTCACCAAAAGTGCAACTTTCATGAATATTCACTACCATTCAATCCGAACTCTTTCTGTGACCCAGTCACTCGTCGACCGATTTATTTCTTCAAATCCTTGTTTATGAGCTCAGCAGGAAATATTATTCTGAGCCCCGAACGTTGCTCCATTCTATTTTATTACATCAGTCTATCCCAACTTATTGTTCAAATTCAGATGAGAACTCTTTTGATTCTCCTCCTCTGCACGCCAGCCTTTGGACAAGAAGATGATGGAAGCGTAACAGAGGTAATCGTACGCCAGCACACCTGCTTATTAATCCGACACTCAATCTTTCTAAGAACATGCTTGAGAGCTGGTACTAGGCGCTGCCCAAATTCATATTAATTACCTTCGCTATTGCTCATTTTGATTGATTGACCCATCAGAGTTTAATGCGGGTTGAGAATTGTTTGCAATCAAAGTCGAATCCATCTTGTTGCTGTAAACTTGTCGCTGGTTGTGTTGAATAATTACCCCCAGAGCACTATTCAGATTCGATGGAGAGAGAGCGCGCTTCTAACGTAATTACAAGCGTCATGATATGCCATAGTTCGGCCACCCGCTGAGTGAGCTGACAGAGTAGATCAAATCGGGACACGCACTAGGCAAATTTCAATACGCGTGAAATCCGGATGTAGTGTAGATGCACTCAACCGCTCCATAGCACTCCATGCCAACGGCACACCACCAAGATGAGCGGAATAATGCGATTTGATGTTTCAGTGTGACAGCGTGACACTCGTCAAATGCTTCATCAACATTCTTGACGAATGGGCATGGACCTTGTATGATCTTCACAAAAACGTCGTCACTATCTCCAACGAACAATGCGATCATCTGCGTGAACTGGAAAAATGCATTTCGGTTTGATTTCCCTTTTCAAAACATCTGAAACAATCGCCGATTGGAGACATTGTGACAATCTCCACCACATCAAATTGATCCCAATCGTTTATCTAATTATCCCGTCGGCTAATGTTTCAAGTACGCCGATCATAATCCGATCATCTGAATCAGCGGACAACCCGGCGTGGATCCTAGAAGACGTGGCGTTAGGACCCAAGGGGCCGCTTGCTTTCTGATTAGTTTGCCGTCCGGAAACAGTCGGGTGGTGGCAAAGAGCACGCAAGCCAATTCATTAGGCTCGTTGGGTATGCATCAGTGAGTTTAATCTGTGTGCGGCTGGTTACAGTCAATCAACTATCAACAGGCTATTTGCATACAAAGCGGGCTGCAAGCCAGATTGACCTGATCATTTATTCATAAGCGACGGGCTTTGTCTTGAGAATCATACCGGCTCAATGTTTCATGGCTTTCACACGTTCAAGACGCCACACTCACTCGAAAGGGCACTATAGAAGGAGCATAATTGCCAACAACTGGCCTCCTGACCAGCTTGAACACGCAAAATATTTATGGGAAAAGAATGAATTGCATATACATTGGGCTCCCAAGGGAGTCGCTTCCTTCCGCAAGTCCATCTCTTTCACTCTCACGTCAGCATTAGCTTGTATTCAGAAACTAGTGCAATGCGAAACTCTTTTGCAGTTTTCTTAGAGCACAAAGAAGGGAGTGAGAACGGTGGTTAGTGACTAAAAATTATTCAATTCGACGATAAATTACTAAGTTTTCTTCTTGACTTCCTACAAATTCATGCAAGAGGCCTCCTTTTTCAAAAAAAGAAGTAATTTTGAGTCGATTTCATCTAGTCACAACAATAATTCGAATTGATAGGAAATAAATTCGCATCGAAAGAATTTCAAAGTTCTGAAGTGAAACTTATTTTTCTTCCGAAAACAGTTTTTTTTTTCTATTTTCCAATGCCAAACCAGAAAATTGTCTGAGCTCAAAGAAGAGAGCGGTAACGACAATTGACAACTTTGAAAAATTCAATTTCGTGATAAATTCAATATTTTTAGCTCTGACTTTTACCAGTTTACCGGAAAAGACAATTTCTTCAAAATATGAGTGGTTTCAAAAAGTTTGAAATTCTGAAATATTGATGAAAATTTTGCTCTGCAACCATTTTCTAATGTTTTCACACAAGAATGTTTTTTGAACGATTCAGAGTCCAGAATATTTTTTCTTACCAACGTCAACGTCCGGATTATCATAGTAGAAACCCCTCAATCTAGTGTTCAGATGATTTATCCTGTTTTCTGGTGCCATACGGACAGCGCTTCCTGATAATCCTTCCCTAACCAAACGCTGGCGTCTTTTTGTGATGAACAACTTCCGATCCCGACCATAAATAGTGCGACTCTGCTGTAACACATGGCGTTGTTAGCGCTGTAGACAAAGCTCGCCGCCTCGACATCCGCTCGTAATTATCCCATCTATTCGTTTACCGCGCATTCCATGCGTGAGATGAACAACATTAACAAGCAACTTCTGTTTGGATATGTGTCATCTATGCTCCAAGCGGGTGTGGAATCTCAAACAATGTGATTAATTCCATATAACGTGTTTTTTCATAAAAAGTAAGCAGTAGGTCAACGAATTCAGATAAATAAAACCTTGTCATCATCGTTTATTTAAAAATTACCAACGAATCCGGTTCAGGACAATCTCACCGTTCGACACAAGTGTACTCACAATGAAATCGTCTCAATTTCTAACACCGTCTCCGATCTTTTGACTCACAGAAAAGACAGTGGATCCTTCCTGAGGGTGAGTTTGGAAAATGTTTTCTGGATCTTTACTGAAACTTTTTTCAGAGTTACTATCTGCTGAAGTACCCATGCACCCAAGAAGGACAAGAAATCCTCACCAAGCATCGTGATTGTCTGAAAAACGTGAGTAGGTGTCAGCTTGCGTAATAACCGTTTTATGAGCCGACAAAGAGGTGCCGAATGGCCAAAGTGTAACTCATTACCTGTCATTCATGACAGGTTACAACCTATTTCTACGAGCCCAATAAAAGTCTCTCAACCCTTCAGGAAAAGATTGGAGAGATGACTCTGAGTGCCGGTACCTACCTCAGCGAGAAGTTCTTGAAGGACCAGCAAGATGATGTGTGTAACAAGGTTAGTAAAAGCCTGGAAGATGCTGAATTATTTTTTGGTCTTTTTCGAAAATTTTTTTGTAAACTTGGAATTACGTTTTCTGAAAGTTGTTTCAAAACAAACTAAAATACTTCAGGTTAACGGAAAGCTTCAAGAATACATTGGGCTTATGAAGAGCACCTCATGCAGCGAACGTGAAGCAGCGAGGTTGATGTGCAATTCGTTGATCAACATGTTCAGAGTAAGGATTCTCACTAGAACAGAGAATAGAAGAGATTCAGGGACTTCACGCAGACCAACTCGAGACATGCACGTTCGATTGCAACCTGGAACAACTTGAAGCTGAGCCAGAGGAAGAGCCAAAAGTGAGTGAATATGGTGTCAAACCCGCCAGCTAACCCCCGTTTTGTGTGGTATTAACACGGTCCCGCTATCTCAACACAATCGGAAATTCAGTTCGTCTTACAGACTGATGCAGTTGAAGAGCCTGTGCAGCAAGCCAGCGAACATGATGCTCTGGGATCACCGACTTCATCTTCAGCTCTAACATGTGTGCTGCCACTGCTGACGATCATCCCATTCAGGATACTTTAAACCACCAAACACTTATTCTCTTCATGAAAATTGCACAGGACAACCTCTTTCATCAATCTGAGTGGTAGCTCGGTTAGCTACGTTCTAGTCCCAAAACCAAATCAACTGCCCTTACTCTTTTTTCAATCATGGCTTTCCATGAAAAGATCATTCTCATACATATAATCTGAAATAACAGTAAAAATAGGCTTCATGGCGATTTTTGTCGCATGAACCCGCCAAAAATATGACTCTAAACACGCAATGTCAATGCAGTCTTGAGATTGGTTGTACCAATGAACTGGGAGCCGAGATGAATAGAATCTGAATTCTGAACGACCCTATCAGATTCTACTCTTCCCATGACTTCAGTTTCATACAGTCGATTCTTTCTCAACGCTATGCATCCGAACGATTCGATGAATGATTCTCGAATCAATATTTACCCAATTGTACGTTAGCTCCCTCGAACTAGGAATTTGTTCGTGGTTCACGTTCTGCTTCATTTTGTAATTTTTGCATCTTAACCGTATTTGAATCCTTTTACCCCGGTCACGTCCACTTCATCCACTGAGTTATTCATCTTTTCTTCTCAATATGTACCAAATTGTGGTTGTGTTTAGACCCTTTTTGCAGTTAGCCAGCTTCAAATTACATAGACCATCCTAGTCATGCTCTCAAGTTACTCCCGTATTTATGATATTGCATCTCATTTCGAAAACATTGATTGTAACTGGAATAATAAACGTTTTAATTTTTTAAAAAACTGTAATTCCAGGAGTCTTCAATCAAAAATTTTACGTAAACCGAACGAGATTCATCGTGAAAGTCAGCAGATTGTAATTCAAGAAAAAGTCGTCCAAAGAAGCAAGCAAAAAAGTCTGTAAAAATATTACATATGAAAAAAAGCCCCGAACAAATTCAACTTAGCAGCAGACGTTCAAAGAGCTTTCGAAAAAAATCTTGAGGTTCTAAAAAAATGAAGAAAATTGTTTTGTTTTTCAAAATTTGGAAAAAAAGTTTTTTTTCTCAAAAAGAAGAGAGGTTTACATATATAAAAATGCATGATTCATCCAAATTTATTGATTAAATCTTGATTATATGGATTCAAAAACCCGAAGGATGTCTTCAGTTCAACTGAAATAGGGTGGATCGAGAAGGCACAACCATAGAGAAGAAGGAAAAAGTCATTATTAATATTGCACTAGTGGTCATCACATGAGGGTATTGTTGATTTCATTATCTACATTTCTTCTTTTGCGTCAGCTTTGTAGACTGCTAGTTTCACTGCTTTCGCACAATCACCTGCTTTTTTCACGTAGAATCTGAGAGAACTTATATGGTTTGAATGGAATGAGTACTTACTGATGTTTCACAAAGACATTCATCGAGTCATCACCTTTTTCGACAACTGTGAATGTCAAAATTTCTGGACAACTCGTCTTACTTGTGCATTTCGCAATGTTTCTGATGAGGTATCTGGCTCGTTCGATCCCTTTCTTGTCCTGAAGTTACTCTTACAGAACTATACTTTATCAGAAGTGAACACACATTTCGATAATATTACTTATCATGTTTACCTTGGTACACTTTTCGAAGAAGACCAAAGAATCGTCATTGACTGTTAGATAACCTTCCACTTGATTCCCATCGTCAAGGTTGAGACACTCAAATGCGGAGTCTCCGTAAAGTAATGTGACGTCAATCTGGAATGCGCAAATGGGATTCAAAAATATAACTAACTTCTGAAATCAACAAAAATCTACAACTTCTTTTTGAATATTGGATCACTCATTTAATTGAAAAAACGATCGATTTAGAATAACCAGAATTTTTTTCACGTAGAATTACCTAGGTACACCTCTGTTTTTCTGACTATTCGAAACACCAGTTTCTGCGAGTTTTATATTCAAAAGCATTATTTCCTGTTTTAAAATCATTTTCCAATAGTTTCGCGAGAATAGCTATATTTAAATCGTTGAAACTGCATTTTACCTGTATAGAAAATTCTATGAATAGAACTTCCAAAACGATAGTTTTCTGAATTCCCAAGAACTTTCAATCTTACCGGTTCATGCTGAACGAGAACTTCATCTCCACTATCCTCATCTTCAAGCACAAAGTTGTCCAATGAAAAAACTTCTTCACTTCTAGGCTTGTATCGTTTTCCATGTCGTTCTTTTGGATCAGCGTGCTTCGTTACAGTTGGTGAATGTTTTTTCGACGTTTCCAATACACCTTCCACGCTTATTTTCAAAGCTTGCGACGTGCTTGTGACCAAGTTTGAGAGCTGTAACAGTCGTGTTTTTGTGAACTATCGTGTTTTTTTGTGAAAACAGAACGAACATGAGATGTTTTGGAAATTTTCAATTCAGAAAAATACATGAAACTGACCCATTTTCCTGTACTGCTCTCAGATTTGCTCATTGTTGCCCCTCCGCCGCACAATGGACAGTTTTCTGGAAGATGAGAATCCAACAGTTCAAAAGTATCTGTGGCAACAACACGGCGATGGATTTCTGAATGGAATAACATTTTCAATTTTCAGCTTTTTGTAGAATTCATTCGAGTTTTGAAGTTTAAATGTTAATCAGCTACCTCAGTTTTTATACAAATCAATACAACACTGTTCTCGTTCTTTTTTCTATTTGCAAGTGAATCATGCTGCAATTCCAAATTCTCGTGAGCACAACTAATTCACAAAACCAATTTAATGTCAGGAATCAAAATTCATTCCGTTTTCATCAGGAGCAATTGGCAATAACATTATCAACGTTTTTTGATGTGTTTTTGACTGGAAAATATTGAAAACAAACCATTGTATCCACCATCCAGAACTGACAAGTACTTCCGTCCTTGTTTGAGCAACTTGGAAATTACCATATTCAGAAAATCATCCTGAAGCGAATTTAGAAAAAAATGGATCGAAAATTTACCTGTGCTACATTGCCATAGCCAACGAGAAGATAATGTTCTGAAGCCATTTTCTTTGCTCTGATCGAATCAAGAGTTTCCAGGACATCATCAAACTTGACAGGGTTATTTGTGAACTGAAAAAAGTTATTTTTTTCTGGGAAAAAAACCGAATGAAACATACCAAATCTTTGTCCAAATGGTACGACTCTTTGAATCTTCCCCTTGCGAAGTCATCTGGTGCTCGAGTGTCCAAAATGAAATATTGAAACTTGGAAAGCTGAATGAAATCCGATATTCAAGATAAAATATGGAAGAATTACCTCATCTTTTCGTTTGACTAATTCGTGGACTTTGATCGGTAAAATCAGATTGTTGTTCAACTGAAATGAGCTCTGAAAATCATAAGTTTCGATGAATCTTACGCTTTCATCTTGATCTTGAGAATCTTCACTGAAATGGGAACCAAAAAGTAGATAATGAAGGTGCTGAAATATGAACTATAACGAGTTAATGAGAAAATTACCGAGTATGACGAAGATGGAGTAGCTTCTTGAAGAAGATCAGAAACTTCGAAGAAATCATCCAAATTCAGTTCATCATTGAGGTTTATCACAGAGTGTTTGATGATTTCCAGTGCTACGTCTCTGGAACATGAACCTTCACTGGTGTAGATCAAAAAATTGACCCACCTATCTTTAGAATTTGAATGCACTATAGAATCTCTAGTACTGATGATCAGTGCTGCACACATGAAGAAAATTTTGAAAGCGTCTTCCTGAAAAATCTTAAAATGTGTAGAACATTGGGATAAACAAACCGTTTTGAGAATATGCTCCCAGAGTTGTGCTGTTTTTGAGAGTTTCAAATCTTTGCAAAGCAAACTTTCTAGCCAATCCTTTGCACAATCGTATGGTGAAATGTTGAAAGATTCCAGGTGGATGCTAAATAAACGTTATGATTGAACTGTACGAAAACACAAAATTACCTCAATTCAGGATCATGATACTGCACTAGAAGTCGGAGGAATTGAAACGACAATCCGGTTGGTTTCATGTCATACGGAACGAATTTCGTTGTCAGCATGTAGAAAATATTGAATTCGTGTTTTGATTCGTTGTCGAACGATAGTATTCTCTCCAGAATCTGAGTTTACAGTATAAAAAAAACAGGTCGTCTCCTACTTTGTATCTTTTCAATTTTGGAGACAAGATAATCGCAAACAAGAGTTCCTCATTTGATTGGCAACAGTTCTCAATTCTTTTTTAATGTTTAATTACGTTTTTCAAACTTGATTATTCGGTTGGAATCTAGCTGAACTACGATCAGACACATTTCTGCTTAATATTATTAGAGATCTTTCTAAATATTCAGTGTGAATTAGGGACACCAGCGTTATATCGTTGCAAATACTTCTACATTTTTCTCTAAAGACTCAGCAACTTCATTTCAAATTCTCGCAAGACCGCACAAAATTCACCGGTTGAGTTTTTTTTCAATTTACCAAAACCAATTTGAAAGCTTACATCAATGATTCCAGATTTTTTGAAAACAGAATGACGCTCTTTGAAGTAAAGTGTTAACAGAGATTCCAGATATGCAACAGATTTTGTTCCATTCAGTTTACGGGCGAGAGATTTGCATTCTGAAAACAAAATTTCTTCCAATTGTCGAATGAAAATTACCATTTCTGAGTTGAATTTGATTACTCAAGTCGTAAACTTGGTTCCAACTCTCTCTCGGGTCCGGTTTGAATGAAAGATGTAACATTTCCTTAATTTTAACACTCAACTTCTGAAAAAAAGAAATACTCACAGCCCAATTCACATAATCAACAACTTCAGTTGACGAACTCCTACTGAAATAATCATTGATAGAGAACAAGAAGAAAGTTCACCTTGATTTTTCTTCCGACGCCATTGAAAATTGATGAATCAACTATTGCAATGTGGCAAATAGTATTCTTGGGGAAAAAGAGATGTGCAAATTGTCGTAGGGTGATCGATGTGCGTTCACAGCATGTTTGCATACGGCAAGGCTACACGAGCAAACATGGAGTTGATATGTGAACATATCGTTTGCCGCCGTTACTCCTATAAACTACTCATGGAGTTGAGTAAAACAAAGTTAAGAAACATGTTTTTTTACGTTTCTGTTACGGTAGAAATGAAGAAATTGAGTTTAAATAGGTAAACATAGACTCAAAAGTGAGAAAATTCTCACAAAACACGACAGAAAGCGAGGCAATAAATTTTTCGGTGTCCTTAATTCACAAATAGAAGTAGGTAGTGAGAATCATTTTTTTCAGCAACATGAACAAGAACACTCAGGGAAAGCGACTTGCAACAGATCTGGCCTCAGTCGAATCAGATCTGCTCTCAGTCGAATTCAGCGTGGCACGATCTGGCGTGGTTACAGCCAGATCTGATTCGACTCGGGCGAGATCAGATTCAAAATTCCTCCTTTATATTTAGGGTTTTTCTTATCAAAAATAACACTGTTTAATATGATCAAATTTATTTTACAAATATACATATACAATTAAATAGACTAATGTCCACTTCGGGTCTTCTTTTGTAGTGGTGCTTCTTCGAGTTATTAGACTTTGAGACTCCTGTAATAATGTTCTGTTTTGCGATATAACTTCACTGTAACGATACTCCCACGATCCAAAACTTGTCACGAAATTAATCTATGAGACATGACTTCGACTAGGCTTGAACCCCAGAAGTATGTCTATGACTATAAAGAATTGTCACACGTATTTCAACGACTAGGCAGACTTACTTAGACATCAAGATTTTTTGACTGGGCATCAGCGTCAGAAAAATATCAAAAATTAAGCAGTGTTGTCAGAAGTTTGTCTACAAATAAGCAGCGGTGTCAGAAGTAGGTTTACAACTAGGGAGAAACGTCTCGGAATTTTCAACAAGCGCAAATAAACTAAATATTTACCTTCGATTATCCTTCAATTCTTCTATCCTATGACCGTTCACCCACCATTCGCTAGCCATGACGTCTTGGAGATCTTCATGCCAATGTCCTCGTCGACCTGGAATGAATTTGGAATCTTTATTTCATTCGACTTTTCCATTGGTAATTTCTACAACCTATCAGAATAATTTTTTCCAACGAACAGTGTATTCAGAAGTATTTCAAAGACCAGACAACAAGATCAGAAAAATATCTTCAACTAAGAATAAGAGTTTTGCATTATCAAAAATCACAATTTTAATAGAAGACTGAAGAGCTACCTTTTAACCTTCCTTATGTTCTTGTCGATCCAGTGTGTGTTAGCCGTCCGGTCCTGGAGTTTCACGCCATCCTGTCCAGCAGAGTTTTCCGTTGCCGTCTTTTACAATCTGAAATGAAGTTGAAACCCTGATTTCATGAGATTTCTCTTTATTTTGTGCGAGATGGCTTGAATTGTACCATTATAAAAGTTATCCTGTAATTTTTTGGCTGTCAATAATTTCTACAAGACAGTGATAAAACTTGCACGTTATAACTAACAATTGAAAAAAATGAACTTACGAAATCAAATTTCCGATGTCGCTTCTTGGCAACAAATTCCTATAAATTAGCGCCAAACTATTCGATTTTTTTTCAAGGGTCTTTTGTTATACACTACTAATGTATTAAGTAAGTATTAAAATTGAACCTTTCACATAAAATTTCTGACTGGGAGCAGTTTTGGTTAACGGAATCGTATAATTCCATCAAACCTCAACTAGAGTGGTGAATCTGTGAATTTCCAAAGAGAGAGATTTTAAACTAAACTTCAGATCAAATTCACGAATTATAAAATTTTCGAAATTTCTCTTACGTAATTTCAACTTGATTCGAAAGCTCACCATTTTTATAAATCAGCACTTCCGAGAGAAAGGGGTCTTTTCACTTGATCCAACCTGAAAAGAAACGTTTGAAACATTCTAAAAACAAGAAACTGTAACGGAATAGGAGCGAAAAAAATAAAGAAAAAGTTTAAATTTGAATTTACGGTAAGGTGCATAGGAGCACGTTTACTCAACATCTTCTCCCGACTTGGAGAATGTGTTCAAGTTTCATTTTTTTGATAAGTAACATTTTTAGTATTTTGTTTGACTGTTTCATGCAGAGTAATGTGTAGAAAACGGATAGTTTGAGAATTTCGAAGCCGAAATATTAATTTATTCTTATTCAAAGTTTTTTTTCGCATGCGTTTGATTTTTTGTTGCAACAACTTCTCATGAGAACCTATCAAATGACATGATCATGGAAACAAAAACGTCAGTGTCGACTCCAAGCTAGCTAACTATGACCATCAAAAAAATCTAATTAATTATGACATTCACTGAGCTGATCAGAGCAGAAGAAAGATAATATAGTAGTCTAAAAGAATTTTTTAAAACCAAAATGTTTTCAATTACTTCTTCAACAAGTCATTGAAAATGCCAGCATTTCGATTTCTCGAGAAGAATGTCTTATGAAACAGATAATGTTCATCGAAAAAACTATGACTCGAATCATCTAGTCAGTTCTGGCTCGATCAAACCAGATCTGACTCGACTTCAAGCAGATCTGATTCGCCACTCTGAGTAGAATGGTAAGATAATAAGAACTAGTTTAAAATGTTCCAGATATCTATTAAAACGATAGAGTAAGTGTCTAGAGAAGTCTAAAGTTCGTTTCATACACTTTTTCGATGAATTTTGTAGCGTTTATTCGCCAGTTTAGTGAGTTGAATCAGATCTGGTGTGACCGAGCCAGATCTGACTCGACCATTTTTTCCATTTTTTGTTTTTTTTCTATGAAGACGGTAGAATTTCGGACTGATATTTCAACACACATCTACCCACATGATTCCCTTATTAATGGCATAACTTTCAAAGGGATTGGAGGTTAAGATTAGATCTGATTCGACTCAGGCCAGATCTGATGCAACTCGTCGTGTCTGAGCACGACGCCCGGTTAGCTCAGTCGGTAGAGCACCAGACTCTTAATCTGGCTGTCGCGGGTTCGAGCCCCGCATCGGGCTTACTTTTTTGCATTTTTCCAGCCTTTAGTTTTTGCACAAACAAACGTTTGGTAAGTAATTGCATTTACATGAGAATAAGATTTGTTAAAATTTTTTCTGAGTGTTTTTAAGACAAAATGCATCAACCGCGCTCTAATGCTGAAATTAGGTGTCAGTTTACGAGCTGTACGTAAAAATGTTTGAAGTAGGTAAAACTATCGTTGGGAACAGACCGCAACGTTCAATATGTCTAGTGAAACATTTTTTTAAAGTACAAACACTTTCGAAAATGAAAGCGGAGGTCGGCAAAGCGGGTTGCGAAACGGTTTTATTGTCTTATGCCTTTGCCGAGGTGTGCAGAAGAACGCTCACTATTGTTCCAATTGTTCACGTTGAAAATGATGGAAGAATTATGGCTGTTATCTCAAAATCTTCAATTTTGTGAAAATCGCCCACTCAGGAAAGTAAAACCAAATTAGATCGCGAAATTTCCAAATTAGATCGTGAAAAAATTAAATTAGAATTGGCACGATCTAATTTGGTTTTTTCGCGATTTTTCTCACTTTTTTCACGATCTAATTTACTTTTTTCTGAACGTTTTTTTCTCAAAATACCTTCAAATAAAAACAAAAAAATGGAAAATTCATCTAAAATAACACAATATGACAACATAAATACAAAAATAGGCATGAAAATGTTTGTAATTGTCGTCATGTCCTTGCTGTTCTTTGACAATCTGGAATAGAAATATTAAGATCGAAATAACTATGTTTCATTCACCTCAGCTTTTTTGGTGTAATCAGGAGTTGAAGTTGCGTAGACCACCAGCCATTTTCTCAGAACGTGGTTCCAGTTGTATCAGTACCATCTTCGTGTAGAACTTGCACGTAAAGTCTGAATTTTTCTTTTCATAGGTACCAAGTGGTTTATCAAAGCGCGAACCACTCTATTTCTGAAGACGTGAAAGAAGAATTTGAACATTGAATACTGAAGACAAAACTGATTCATCAACTCAACTATCGGGAATAAATTGTTCGGCGTAAAAAGATCAAAATTTTGATAGCGAGTGATCATCATATCAAACTTTAAATAATTATTCTCTCGTTTAAAAGCAAAAATTTATTTTCCTACATATTCTAAACTTTCACAGATTTAATTCTTCAACTATGATTCCAGCGCAGTCGAATACTCTAGCTAATTCAGATCTCACGTGTCAGTTAATGGTCGTCATATTCTAGTCAGAAAGATGTCATAAAAACGATAAGGGGGACGAAGTATTCTTGAAAATTCTGTTGTTTCTTGAGGTAACTCAACTGGAAATCATACCCTTTCACTGGTTTAGTTACATGAAAAATCCTCCAGTGGTAGTAGAGTGGATGTAACCCTGTGAATCTGTAAAATTATTATTGCTTGAGTAACTTCATAGAACATCTCATATCAAACAATCAAATGACTTACCTTATCCGTTTTCCATTCGCCAATTTTTGGCTGGAATCTTACTTCATTTGTTCTTTGCGGAGATGTAAGTAACTTTTGATATGGGGCAATGTCTGTAATCGTATTCTGATTTGAAGGAGAATCAAAGAGGTCCTTTTAATTGAAACTGTCGCATCAAGAATGTTGAATAAAACTCACCATTCACGTTTCGTCTGTATCAGGACCATTTCTATCCATATTCTCTTCGTGTCGTCTCTGTAAACTGAGATATTTCGTATCAAAAAGACGAATTGCGAGGAAAATGATTATGAACCGAGAATTTTCTTTTTGGCCGAAAAACTGGCTTCACCAAAAACGTACAGAAGCATTTTTAAACTCAAAAGTTCGAATAAGGCAAACTTGTAACTTTGAATTCGCTAGTTAACATTGGAATAAAGCAACAACAGCAGAAAACGCGTGATGAAATGAAGAAGAGAATTCAAAAAAAAAAAAGAAACGTGTGAGATTAGCGTAGGAGCACACTTGCACATGGGTTAAGAACTTGTAATTTTTTTTCCTTCTTTCAACTTCCAACTTTTTTTTTACTACGCTTTTACAATCGAGTGATTTCTGTTCACAATAAAAGTGAAGCCCTAAACTACTTATCAAACATCTAGTCATAACCACAGCACAAAAAAGAACGTATTATTTCTTCATCGCGATAAATAAATGAAGAAAAAGTACGAAGCATCAAATATCGTTGAAGATTGTGGGCGCAAAAAGATTCAATACGTATAAAATCATGCTGAAGTTAGGACCCCACATTTCTATTTCTCTACCTTGCTAGATGTGCACGTTAGAAATGAAAATGCCTCACCCAAAAGTTTGCCTCATAAGTTTAGGTGTAGCAAAGAGGTCGGTCCCATTGTACTATTAATTTTCATACTTTTCTCTACAATTCAAACTTTTATTCAGTAAACTAGATTCATTATGCTCTAATTCTGTCTCCCTTGATGAATTAGAGGAAACTATATCTAGTTTACTCACTGCAATTTTCAAGTGTGCATAACTTTTGAAGAAAGTAAAATTTTCAAAAAATGAGAGATACGTATTCTTATAATTTCATACTCCACCGGAAAAAGTAGTTATCGGATGTGTCAGCCATATCAATTTAGATCTAATTTACCTCATTTAGCAAATTAGATCAAAATAGATCTAATTTACCTATTTTAATTTTTTTCGCGGCATAACTTCTGAAGAAGTAGGAATTTTCAAAATCTGAGAAAAAAGTATTCTTATAATTTTCTACTCTACCAGAAAAAGTAGTTTTCGGATCTTCCCGCCATATCAAATTAGATCTAATTTACCTCATTTAGCAAATTAGATCAAAATAGATCTAATTTACCTATTTTAATTTTTTTCGCGGCATAACTTCTGAAGAAGTAGGAATTTTCAAAATCTGAGAAAAACGTATTCTTATAATTTTCTACTCTACCAGAAAAAGTAGTTTTCGGATTTTCCGGCCATATCAAATTAGATCTAATTTACCTTATTTTTGGAAAATAGATCTAATTTGCCTATTTTCATCTTTTTCGTGGCATAACTTCTGAAAGAGGTGGAATTTTCAAAAACTGAGAAAAACGTATTCTTACATTCCCTTACTCTACCAGAAAAAAGTAGTTATCGTAGGTATCGGACAAATCAATTTAGATCTAATTTGGAAATTTCGCGATCTAATCTGGTTTTACTTCCCTGAGCACGCTCAGGGAAACCGTTCATAGCCAGATCTGGGAAAAGACGAACCAGATCTGGAGTTGCATCTCCAATCAGGTTGTAACTCTCCAAATCTACTCATTTCGCTTAGAGATGTGATGTTTCTAAATGTCATGACACAAAATTGATTCTTAGCAGAGTTATTGATGTTTGAAGAAAAATGTACAAGCCAGATCTGGCGCCAGATCTGGCTCAACTTTTCAAGTTGTAAGAAAAGAGCTCTATTTTCTGTCCAACTTGAAAAATTTAGATTTTAGTTGCTGATCTATCTATCAAATTCAGTTTTGAACAGAATGGATAGATATTCCATGTCATCACGGCACTTTTGAAAAAATGAACCAGATCTGGAAAGTTCAAGCCAGATCTGGGAAATTCGAGCCAGATCTGGTATAAAATATGAAACGCGGTTTGTGGGAAAATTTTGTCATGCGTTCGAAGACATGTTAACTGAAACTTCATTTTTAAATTTTTTTTTCAGGTTTTTGAATTATTTTTAATCATTATTCTATATCATACTAGTATTTCGAAATCATCATGGAATGCATTTTCTCTCTTTCTCAATGTTTAAATTTCAGTCAGCAACATTCAACACTCAACGGCAAATTTTCAGAGCAGCTATGGGATATCCCGAAGGAAGTCATAACTTCTATCACTGACCTTGAATCTATCACTATCTCTAAATACTGTTCAACATCCGAATTCAGTGAACCATCTAGAGGTAATTTTCACGAAACAGTATAAAATTAAAAATTTTCAGGTCACTATTATCATTATTGTTGTTCATTCTAGCTGAACGCATTTAAGGTTACTATCATTTTTATTGTTCATTCTGGCTGAACGTAAACCTGATTTTCAGCATGAACTCCCCAAGGTAATATTTAAACAATCAAGTATTTTTTGTAAATTATTTTCAGTCGTCAAGATCATCTCACTGAAGTTATGAGAAAGTGTCTATGATTTTGAACAAGTGCAGAAAGGAATTCATATAAATAGGTATTCTTTTCAATTTCTTGAAATTTAATTTTTATCAGCGACACATGATATGTACGCATTGAAACAAAAACAATGGATTTTTTTTCTTGTGATTCTACATTTCCAAATATGGTACCAACAAAAAGTGAATTTCCAAATGTCTGTTCTTTAGGATGCTCAAACTCTGTGGAGTTCGGGATTTCAGAATAAATTAACAAAAGCTTCATACAAGAGATATTTCAGAGAAGACATAACAAGTCGGATGTGCTTCGTAACTTCTAAAAATCCACAACCATCATACTCGTCTGTACAACCTCTACGCGGAGTTTGTGTATGCTCAACAGTATCAACGAAGTCCATCCAGAAGAAGAACCATTCAAAGTCTAATTCATTATTGTATACTGTACATGTTTGATTGTCGATAAATAAAAATTCATAAAGAAAATGTTTTTGCGTTTTTGAACCCCTGAATGATAATGGGAGTTTTAAGCTGATCTAGATAATTTCCGCTAGATCTGAGAAATTCCAGCCAGATCTAGGTAATTTTTGCCAGATCTGGGAAATTCCAGCCAGATCTGTGAGATTCCAGCCAGATCTGGGAAATTCCAGCCAGATCTGGGAAATTCCAGCCAGATCTGGGAAATTCCAGCCAGATCTGGGAAATTTAGCCAGATCTGGAAAATTTTAACCAGATCTGGAAAATTTGAGCCAGATCGTGCCAATTCTAGCCAGAGATTTCCAGATCTGGTTCGTCTTTTTCCAGATCTGGCTATGAACGGTTTCCCTGAGCGGCGCCCGGTTACTCAGCTAAATGAAAGTAAATTAGATCTGGGAAAAAGTTAATTAGATCTGGGAAAAAGTTAATCTAAAATGGCACGATCTTGTTAACTTTTTTCCAGATCTAATTTACTTTTTCGCAGATCTAATTTACTTTTTCCCAGATCTAATTTACTTTTTTCATATTTTTTTTTCACTCGTTCCTCGATCAAAACTACTTCAATAATTGATTCTGGAGCACATTTCCAAACATAAACATTTATTTAACACATATACATATTATCAATCTTTACAAAAAAAACAGAAAATAGTTTGGAGCCAGATTTTCTGTCATCAATCTCGATTGTCGGTTCCGGGCACTTGTTCATTCCATGAGCATAGGGAAGTTCAGTTAGACTGGTCATGTTTGTCACGAACCTGAAAATACTTGTTTAAAAAAATTTAAATTCAGAGTGCCTGTTTTCATTATGGACCGCCAGTGCATTACTTAGTCACGAAAACCCCACATTCCCACAGCATTTACGGACTTTATTGAAAATTAATTTTATTCAGAGTGATTTTACTCTCTAATTCCGAGCTAATTAAAAAAAGAGTATTTAATGTTAATTCACCTCACATATAATTCATCTTTAGCCAGAAAACGGAATGGTATGCTTTTTGAGAAAACAATCAACTCTTTTCAAGAAAACAATCGAAATTTTGAAACTTCCTCACCTTCAGACCATCAGTACTCAGAAAGTACTCTCCTTAATTTTGAAGACGGTCGTCCCACGATCTGTAGTGAAGACTCTTTCCAAGTTGGTGAATTTAGACGTTTAACTGTCTGTAAGCATAACTTTTTATTGTAAAAAATCGTTCATATTTCTATATTCTTCCTACCATTTCTTTCTTTCGTCTTATATTCTCACCTTTTTTCCTTTAATCCACTTTACGGAACAAAATATGTTATTATTATCAATTTATTTGACTACATTGAAACTCCGAGGATGACTAGATGTTCACAATTTTCACTACTTTATGTTTTTCTTTGAGAATACTCACCACGGCTGATCTGCTGATGTCTCCATTTGTAGTCGTTGTTATATCTGAAAAAAAATAAATTCGCTTGTTGACTTTGAACAAAAAAGTAGACTGAATCATAAATAATTTTCTCACAAGTAAGCTTACTAAGTGCGAAGTTTTTTTGTGATAATCAAGTTGGAACTTTGTTGAAATCAAATCATAGCTTTGTACCTAACTAGTGCTTTGAACCTTACGCAGCTTAAAATTTGAAGTGTCAACAACGATAAATGAAAAAAATATTCATGATTTTTGATTTATTATTCAGTCTACCTTTTCGTTTTTTTCTCAAAAAATACTCACCAAAGCTGCTCTCTTGAAGTCTCCAATTGTAGTGGTCGTTTATAACTGAGGAAAAATGAATTCGCTTATGGACTTAAAACGAAAACCAACCGTTTCGAATGAAGCATAACTCCTGCGTTTATCTCCTGTTTCGATTTCTGAATATTTTCCATGAACTCCATTGCGTAGGAAGAAACAAGAAATGACTATGAGAAGGTAGAGTCTATTACGTATGATCACGGCTTCAAAATGAGTGACAACACTTTACGTGTATTAATAACATGTAAAGTAAACGTATACGTAATATGTGAGTTTCGCTTTGGTTGGTTTATTGAGTTTGATGAATTTTTGAGCATCATACGTTTCAAAGTATTCTTAAGTATGAATCTGTACAATGGATAAGGAGTAATAAGTGGAGAAAATCGAACATGAGAAAAAATAAAAGAAAACATTTCGAGAGCGTCATTAGCATAGGGGCACACTTGCACAGCCGGCACAACTTGTATTTTTCACAGAGCCGCCGCAGACGGCATAATCTGCCGACCAACACGGCATCAGATTTGCTTTATCTGTTAAAGTTGTTCTCCCAATCTTAACCTAAGCTTATTATGAAAGGAAAGTACTGTTCGTTGCCGATTGCAAATTAAGAATAATTCATGATACAGGCATGAGGATCGGCAGATTATGGCGTCTCCCACGGACTTTATTTTTCACTACCGATTTATTTTTATTTGATAGGAAATGATATGACTTGTCAAAGAAGTGGTAGTGAGAGAAACATTGTCACCTATGAGAGTTTTTGACAATCCGAATTTATATGAAAATAATAACACGGCGTAAGTCAACATCACAAAGAATTTTTATGAGATTTCACTTTTCAAAATTCACTTTATGTTCAACACACTCACAGTGCATGCTCTCTGAGAATTGACAATCAACAGAGTCCAGGTAAATATCGACAAAAAATTAAACCGATTTTTTCGCGAAAATCACACCTAGACCTCATTTAGCAGGGAATTACCAGATATAGTCAGAATTTAACCTATTCTGATATGAACTCACCAGGATTAACCAGGATACCTGAAAAACTGGAGGTTTTCCGATTAAAATCGGTTCACGAAATCTGGCATGGAATTTCCAGAACTGGCCTGGATTTACCTGGATTTTGTCGATTCTCAATTCTTAAAGCTGTACATGGAATTCTAGTTACATCATATGTCGAATATAACTCACTTCCTACAGCGTGAAAAATGTCTCACAGTCAGTTCCGTATACTGTACGTACATGCTTACGCTACTTATGGTCTATTCTATACAGTTACAGAATTGAGACTCTAGAGAAACTTCCAAACCACGAGGGTCTTTAGAATTGAAAATTACGATTGATGACACTTCAATCAGGTCTAAATAATCAAAACTATACACTTCTTCAATATTAGAATAAGATCTTGAAGTGAACTAGATCTAATTTACTTTTTCGCAGATCTAATTCACTTTTTCCCAGATCTAATTAACTTTTTCCCAGATCTAATTAACTCTTTCATTTGCAAATTTTCAATTGTCAAAAAAGTTAGAATAAAATCAAAATTTTTAAATTCTGAGAAATACGGTTTCTTGTAATTGTGAATAGATTCGAAATATGTAAGTTTTGTTTCGATAGACGTCACGTCCCAGATCTAATTTACTTTTTCGCAGATCTAATTCACTTTTTCCTAGATCTAATTTACTTTCATTTACCTGAGTAGCTCAGTCGGTAGAGCACCAGACTCTTAATCTGGCTGTCGCGGGTTCGAGCCCCGCATCGGGCTTACGTTTTTGCGTAAAAACGAGAGTTTCAGATATTTTTTTCTACAGGAAGTATACCTTTAATTACTGGAATAACAAATGAGTTCTAACAAACGTATAAACGACAGAATTGAAGAGATATTTTGAAATGACTATTCGAACTCATTGTCGGAGATAACGAGAAAAAGATGATCAACACGATAAATGTAATCACTTCAGGAACCAGTTCATTGGAAGAACTGGAATACACTCTGATTTTTTCTGGATCAAATCGGAATTGACTTTTCTGAGCACTTTTAAATTCTCCAAACGTTTTCGAAACTTGAGTTAACAGATAAATCGTCATCAAAAGTATTATTGAATGAATTATCATGGTGTGTCATCATGGTTATTGACCCATTCTCCATCAAATAAAAAAATGCTAACTGGATCCAATCTGACGGAAATGGATCCAATCTGACAGAAGTGAATCCAATATGATAATATCCTTCAAATGACTATAATGTACCGGAGAACTATTCTCTCGCCGAACTCGAAGAACACGATGTGGTCAGCACGAGTATTTCGAAATATACTTCATTCCGATTGGAAATACAACTCTGAATCCAATCTGATTTTTTCTGGATCCAATCAGAGTTGACTTCTCTAATTTCCACGCCCGATTAGCTCAGTCGGTAGAGCACCAGACTCAGAGAAGGCAAATCAGATTGGATCCAAAAATCGCAGATTAGATCCAGAAATCGTAGATTAGATCCAGAGTTGTACCCTCGTATCGGGATGAAAAGTATCAAAAAGTATTCGTCTTGACAGGTATAATCACCCAGTATATCGGATATTCCGAGAAAATGGTTCTTTGAGAAGTTATTAACGTTTTTATGGTTTAGCAGATTAGATCCAGAAAACGCAGATTAGATCCAGCGCTCGATCTAATCTGCTTTTTTGAAACTGTGGGAAACTCATTTTGTATACATCAATTCTGACTCTTCGCTGTAAATTTGAAGTTTATAGTGGTTTTGAATCAGTTATGGTGTAATCTGGAGCAAGAGGAAGCGTTTTCATAAAACGCAGATTGGATCCGAAAAATGCAGATTAGATCCAAAAAACGCAGACTGGATCCACAAAACGCAGGTTGGATCCAGAAAACGCCGATTGGATACAGAGAACGCAGGTTGAATCCGGAGTGGTACCCTTCTATCAGAGTGAAGAATATTTTCATCTCTTCATTTCGACACTGTATGAGGATTCTTCATATTGACCATCGGAACACCTTGTTCAGAGGATGCAAAATTTTTTACATGTAAGACTATAGTTGAGAAGATGTTTAAAATCTCTTTTTCGCCTTCAGCGTTATATGATTACAAGATGTTTTTATAAATCGTTCCCCGCTTATAAAAATTGGATCGCGATATTTCATTTCCATACACTTCGAAAGCTTAAAACACAGCATCACAAATTCTAAAAGAGTCATGAACTGTCAATTAGGGCCTCAGCAACAATTTTCCACAGTTTTGGAAAACTTGTGTACTGGTTCTTTCAATTTCATGTCGTTTCTCATCATTACAGCCACGCAAGAATTTATTACTCACCTCTATTCATTTAAAAATGATATTTCCAGAACTAAAGCATACAACAGTTATTTAAAAGCTGTAAAAGTTCTACAAATTGTGGTTTTTTTTCTTCTTGAATACTGCGTATGTTTAGATCGTGAGTTTTCGAATATCACATAAAACGTGATTTTATCAAGAAAATAAATATAAAAATAATAAAATTTTGAACTGGCGCGCTAAAACTGTAAATGGTGCATACATTCCCCAAACTTGTTCTTATTTTATTTTTTCATCTTCCATTCTTCTATTTCCACGTTAGTGTGTTTTAAAACGGAGAACTTTCTTTCAAAAATTAGAATATTATTATATTCGAATTTTGGTGTAACTCCATCAGTATTTTATCACTCTGACCAGACAAAAATCTCAAGTTTTCACAAAATTTTAGGCCTTGGTTTGTTTTATGAGGTAGACAAAAGTAGAAAAAATTCTTCATTCCTTTTTGAGACTACTGACTATTTTTCCAAAAAAATTCCCGTGGTTTTCGAAAGTTTCTCTTATTTTGATGTCTTCCATCCACCAATTTCCTTGTTCTGATTGTTATTTCGTTTTGAGGATCTGATAAAACAAACGTGACGGGTTATGGACTACATCTTATCATCAGGACCGCAACTGATCGGTGAGTTTCTTTGCACTTACATTCTAGGAAATACCATTATTGTTCTTTTCAAAGAGTTTCCATAAAGAAAATAGCTGATATATAAGAACAATCCGGTGTTTTCCAGTGACTAAAGTAGTTGTTCTTACACGCTCTCATCGAAATTAATATCAACATTCAGACGGTTCCTAGCTTAGAAGAGGGAACACTACAACTCCTCGAACAAGATCAGTTCCTAAAGAGTATTCAGAAAAGCAGATTGAACAGGTAATTTTTGGCAATCAATTTCTACGTAGTCATTTATTTTTCAGTTTTCCAACTTCGAAGACTGGCCTACAACTTCCCGAAAAAGATGAGTCTCTGAAGAGGATCCAGAATAGAAAATTTACCAGGTAATTTTTGGCAATCAATTTCTACGTAGTTCCGAACTTCAAAACAATAACTGTTCTAGAGTGTCCTCAAAATTTTCGGCAGTAATCAGAGTACATTGGTTGGGATATGTGTTACGCATAGGGATGTGCTTGATGAGAGTGTTACGTAGATAAAACGAAGAGTGAAAATTTCATCTTTCCACCAGAGTTTGCCATCAGAACAGTAATTTTTGTGAAACGCGCGAAAATTTAATTTAGGGTGTGAGAAAAATGGCTCAAGGTGACATTTTGTTACATTATGTTGGCAATGTTCTTGATGTCATGGCAAGAAGTTACTTAATTTCTCAATTGTGTTGATTTTCAAATTTCAGACAATACGCAGAAGCTTCCACCACATCGGATGGCGTCAACCCTGGGCAACGCTCAGTGCCAAACCAGAACAACAGCGTCAGCCTATAACAGCGGACCCGTAAAAAATTTTGAATGCTTATCATTTTTTATTGTATTCATGAATACATTTGTTAAACATGATGTTTTAATGGATAAAATTTCGAACCGGAAAACCAGGACCGGATTCGTAAAAGTATGATTTGATCCAAGAATCGCAGATTCGAACCAGAAATTGCAGATTTGATCCAGAAATCGCGGACTGGATTCAAAAAACGCAGATTAGATCCAGAAAAATCCAGTTTAGGATGGTCCAATCCAATCTGCGATTTTTGGATCCAATCTGATTTGCCTTCTCTGAGGACTCTTAATCTGGCTGTCGCGGGTTTGGGTTTTCGTTGTATAATTACCATTTTCAAATCATTGTTTCCGTTTCCGATGGTTATTGATAAATATTTGCATATTGATAAATATTTGCATGTAGAACATGATTAGGAGAGTGAGAATGAAAGATCCTGCTTTATGATGACTATATTATGGGACCTACATGTACTCCGTACTTTGCTCTGACATTTTTTGTGAGAAAAGTAATTAAGATGTTTACTACAATTCTCATTGAATCTCAAAAACATAAGTTACATATTGTTGTACTTTTGAAAGATGTTTCCAACAAGATTTGAGTCAATCATCCAATATAAAAATAATCAACTCATCAAAAATTTTCCAGCAAATTTAAAGAACGTCCAGATGGAAATGATTCTCTTCGGATTCAATGAATCATTATAGCTTAATCGGGATAAGTTCACTTTATGAGAATATAATGTTATAGAAAAGATTGTCTTGTTCCGGATTGCTGACGATTCAAAAACTTGTTTTACTCTTTTTCAATGAACACAATTGGTAGAGTTTCTGACGTGGGGTTCTGAAAGCAAACAAATTCAATTTCTATGGAGTTGATTTCACCCTTTGGGGGTTGAAAATTATCTTGCATAAACGAAAACCAAATTTTCCAAAGGAAAAATATTGCTTCTGTTCGTAATCTCAGATATTTTACACAAAACATTATCCGGACGTTCGAGTTTGGGTTCTGTTTCTTGCTTCATTGTTCAAGGTTGAACAAGCTCTCTTCTCTTTATTTCATTATTCCAAAAAAAACGCTCTGAGTTGCGTGCTGCACGTAATTTTGTCTCATAAAACTAATTAGTCATGGAATTAGCATAGTTCAGTTTGTTCTTCCTTAGTATCTTTCGGTCTGAGTTGTTGGGACGTTTTACTTGAAAATCACGCTGTTCCTGAAATTCTATTTAAACTTATTAGAAGTTTTGACTTCTGTTCTCATTATTTTTCCACTTTCTAGAACATGTTCATTCTTGTCTCATTTTTAAGCCGGACTGATTACAATCGGTATTTTTGTTGGTTCAAAACGTTAATCCAACAAGGTCTCGTGAAAAGAGAACTTGAATTTATCTTCACAAAAATTGTTTTTTTTTTCAATTTTTCTGATACTAAACTTGATCCCACTAGTGCAAACCATACATCACATTTCCGTCTGCAAATAACATCTGTCTTACCAGTAATTTTGAGCTCAAATAGGCAGTGTCTCCGACCAAATAAGAAATTCACACGTGGGTGTTACAAATTATTTGCAAATCAAACGTGATTCACACACGCATCGTTTTCCTGCTCATTATGTTTTCTCTGCAGAGACTGATGAACGGACCTACTCTTTGAAGAAAATAATATCAGACGTCTTGCACTCTTCTCATGAGAGAACGTCAGAGTTGTTAGGTTCTTTATCCGGTTGCCATATCGTTTCATAAACAAAAAACATCATTACCTAAGCTTTCATTCTCTCTCTCTTTCTCTCTCTCTCTGTCTCTCTCTCTCTCTCTCTCTCTCTCTCTCTCTCTCTCTCTCTCTCTCTCTCTTCTCTCTCTCTCTCTCTCTCTCTCTCTCTCTCTCTCTCTCTCTCTCTCTCTCTCTCTCTCTCTTTCTTTCTCTCTCTCTCTTTTTCTCTTTCTTTTTCTCTCTTTCTCTCTCTCTCTCTCTCTCTCTCTCTCTCTCTCTCTCTCTCTTTCTCTCTCTCTCTTTTTCTCTTTCTTTTTCTCTCTTTCTCTCTCTCTCTCTCTCTCTCTCTCTCTCTCTCTCTCTCTCTCTTTTTTCTCTCTCTCTCTCTCTCTCTCTCTCTCTCTCTCTCTCTCTTTTCTCTCCCTTTTTCTCTCTTTCTCTCTTTCTTTTTCTCTCGCTCTCTCTCAATTCATTGCACAGCAAAAATCAGAATAATGAAAACGTAGAAAAACAACCACTTCCTATTGCCAACGCTTTAACATTCTGATTCAATTTTCCTGACTTTTGTTAAACTGTGGTTAAGTTACTAGGTTCAAAGTCACCTTCTCACTTGAAGAGACAATTTCGAGAAGAAATGACCTTCATCAGAAAGTAAAGCTGGGAGAATTGCAAGGAGTCCAATTTCTTTCGTAGACACTCAATCATTTTCTTTTTTTGAATTATACCTGCACCGGGAATGAATTTGCGAGTAATATGTAATTAAAATTGAGAAGCAGAATTACTCACTCTGAATTTTGAGTTTTTTCATTCTATGAGATCTCCAACAGTTTCATGAAAATTCACAATCAACCTCAGAAGGAAAATTTCAGATTTCAACATGAACGACGAAGAATCTATGATGCTACTCTATGACATATTTTTTCCCATCTACTTCATTCTAACTATTAGTTTGCAATCATTTTTGATCTACTTGATAATGGCAACGAAATCGAAATCTTTAGCGGAAATGAGATTTTGTTTGTTGACGACGTCAGTGATTCAAATTCTCACAGGAGTCGTCGCTTTTCTCTCACAATGCAGGTGAAATTAGATTAATCGTTTTTCTAATAATGTTGAAACTCAGAATAGTGGTTAATATCAATACAAACGCGTTCATGTGCTATGGAGTTTGTAAGTACTTTGGAGATAACTTCTGTTTCGTTGCGAATTTATTACAGCAGGTGAATTCTCATATTTTCTATGTCTGAAACAAACTCCAATTAAGAATCTCATTATCGCTGGAGCTATAGCAGTCATCAAGACATTCTACTTCCGCTATAAGATGCTCACTATTAGAAGTATGGACTTTCGTATGAAGTTGAAAACATCTGCTGTCTTTTATTCTTTCGCGATCTTCAGTTTGGTGAGCGTTTCAGTGAGATTCCATACGGGTTAACATTCAGATGGTTCATGTTTTTAACGATCATGATACAAAAGTTGTTTTCGAAGAGACTTTAAGACTGCATCCTGATTATAACTACAGAGATTTTTCTTTCTTTGGATATTCAAATGTCAAAAGTTTTATGTCCATGGTTTATACAATAATCACTTTCATCTACTTATATGGTCTTCCAGTTGTCGCTTACGTGTACAGAAAGTGAGCTGTACTTTGAAATCAAAATTGACGTGCTTTTCAGAAAGATTCTCAAGATTCTTGACTCACTGCAGAAGAAGAATGAGAAGAGAATAGCTAATTCGAGAGGAATTATACAGGTAAATATAGTCAGTTAATAATTTTTTGATTGTCAAATTCTAACCACAGCAATTAATTCAAAAAGTAAATTTTTTGGGCAAAAATTTAGGATATTCAGTCTTTCCAAAGTCAGTTTTGCTGAACAATTGTTGAGAAAAAGAAATTTAGTACTTTCCGACTTGTAGATTTGAAGTATGATTTTATTTAAACGAGAAACTGTTCTGTTTCACACAAAAACACTGAAACATATCTCGACGTCAGGAAAATAAAAAAACGTTGAAAGCGCGCTGCATTGACATTTCCACGATGGGTATTTACGCGGCCTTTTTTATTTTTACTGTTTGATGGTTTTCACCTGCGAAAAGAATCTTGAAGGAATTTGTAACTAGTAAATGGGGTTCAAAAAAATAATTTTTTTTTTGAAATGTATTCCAAGATTTAGTGAGAACTACATGATGGCGTTTGCGCACTTTCAATAAAATTGACTTTTTTTTGGAAAAAAACACTGTTAAATTGAAAAAAATAACCATGCGAGAAGAATATGAAAATTAAATTCAATTTACAGTGCATATCTCTTCAAGCATGTCTTCCGGTCATCTGTTTTTCTCCATCTTACGCACTCTACATAGTTGAAGGGTTCACTGGTAGATGAATTGAATGTAACCAACTAGAAATCCAATTCAGGGAAAGAATTCCTCGCACAAGAATACATCGTCTGGTGTATTGTGATATTACCGACGATTTTAGACCCAATTTTCACTATTTCATTCGTTCGACCATATAGGCAGTTGGCAATCACACACTTGCGACAGTTGATTCAGTACTTGAAGTTGGATATCTTTAACTGTCAGTTACGACGTGAACTTCATCGGAGAAGAAGAAGCGTTCTGGGAAATACGATGGTTCTTGTGTGATGTTTTCGAATCGTGATAAAGAATGTTTTGTCGTGTTGTTGTGAAATTATTTTATCACAACCAGCCAGATTTTGGTTACCTTCTCGAAAAAAAAACACAAAACTAGATTCTTTCTCTTTTTTCTAAATGTCCAGACTTTGCAATTTTTTCTAAAGAAACAGGTTGAAACATTGTATTTTGTGATTGTTTTTTTTTAAACATTCTTAGAAATCTTGTAATCGGAAATTCTATTGACAGAAAACAGGATTATGTATGTACTTCCAAAAGAACTTCTCAAAGTCATTTAAGAAAGATCATCAGTAATCTTATCTCACATTTTCGGAATAATTTTCTGCCAACTCTGTTTCCCCTACGTGAATACAGCGGTAATTTTTTAGCCTACACGGAGAATCACATTTTTGTACGCATACAATGTGATACAATTCTTAGAAATCTTTTTTTGAACAATGGCTCTGTTGTTTTTCTCAGATCTGCAGGATTTGACTCATTGGACTCAGGAAGTACTGGGAGGATGAGTATCAAGAACTATTGTGTGCGATTTGAAGAAGGGTAATGAAATCATGTTTCTGTTAGCAGAATGAATAAAAAGTCGAGAGCACTCGGAAAACGAGTTTTTCTTCTAGCAAGCATGTTCTCAACTCACTCTTCTTTTCCAGGTGAGTATAACTGTGTAACCTGACAAGTTTGATATCAAACAATGCTAGAAGTTCTACCTAATCACCTGAAAAAAATAGAGAAACCTAAATTAAAACTCCTTTATTTCTCCATCATGAAAGTTTTTGTTTCATAGTTAATCTACTCATGTGAATCCTGATTTTCACACAGTTTTCGAACCGTGAATCTATGGAATAGTTCACATGACCGATTCTCACAATTTTGTTAGATCGGCGCGAATAAGTATTTTTCTAACTTTTATTCTGAAATTTTATTCCAAACACAAGTGTCAAAATTTTCGAAATTAAACAAAATTCTTTGAATCAAAACCATCTTTTATTGAAGTGTGTTTAATGCTACATTATCTCAGTCAAACAACTAATGAAGCGAATATAATTTAGTTTTTCAACCGTTTGTTGACCCTGAATTTTACGTTAAACGGGTTCTTTCCAAGACCACTACCACGGAATTTCTTTTCTCATTTATTTGGAAATAAAAAAACAAGAATCGAGCTCTCTAACTGAAAAAAACTGCTCCTCACTGATTTTGCTATTTTCACTTCTGTTAAGTTCAGACAGAATATTTCTGGTCAACCTAGAATTTTAAATTTAGAGCGGATGTTTTTTTTTTCAAATAAAACTCTACTTTGATATCATCGAGTAACGAACAAAAATGTTCGGCACTGGTGCATTTAGGCTTAGGCATGGCCAAAATGGTTTGATTCGGGGGTCGACCTGATACACTACGTTGTAGCTATGCTTAAACCCCGGAAAACCCAATCCTAACCCCCTACATAGTGAAGTTCTATTTAAGTTTGGGTTTCCAGTGTTATTGAGATTAATATTTAAAAACAATTGTTGCCTGAGCAGAATCCAAGCTTTATCAATGCTCAGATTCCAGACATAATCTCATCCGTATGAGAAATAACCTAGTTACACATAAAAAAAACACTAAACTTCCTACTCACTTCCGAGAGCTCCAGGATTGTTTACTGCAAGCGCGCTGCATTGACATTCGCACAAAAAAGCATTAAACGCGCTTTTTTATTCTTTTTTTTGAGCGTTTTGATCTGTGGAACAAATTTTGTAGAGATTTGTGAGTGAAGGATGGGGTTAAGAAAAAATTGTTTTTTTAAACTTCACTTTGAAATTTAATGATAAACCTCGAATTGTTATAATATGGTCTTTTGACTATAATAAACTTATGTTTACTTGTTATATAGTGAAAAGATTCACTAGTAGATGAAAAAAATGAATCAACAGAAAATCCTAGTAAAAAAAACAATTCGTCGCACAAGATCACACCGATCGGCGTATTGTGTTACTTGCGTTCTTTCGGACCCAATTTTTACTGTTTTGTTTGTTTGAATGTGTGGGCAACTGGCAATAAAACTCTTTTGATGCTCTTATGAACACGTGAGATTGAAAAAATTACAGGGTGCGCCATAAGTAAAGTCAAATGAGGGAGAGCACCTGCCGGAGACCGTTTAAGAGCTCGACGTTCCTCGATGCTTAGTCCGAGAAACATCGGAACTGTTTAAAACGCTTAATACATTTCGTGTGAAACCTATGAGTGTGTTTTTCGTCACAGTTCTAACTCCAGCCCTAGTGAAAGCTGTCAAGAAAAATATCTTACGAAATGGGTACCGCATCCTGCAGAAGCTCGCTTTGCAGGACGGAAAGACCGGAAAAATGATGCAACGGATCGTTTTAGTGTAGCTGAATGTTAGCTTATGCCGTATTCAAAAAATCAACTCTCTAACAACGAAGAACAAGGAGCGGAAGCTGAACAAAGCGAATGCTTAACTTCGCAGCACAAGGGTTGGAACGAATTTTCCACCATGTTTTCGGACCAGAATTTCTTTACTGCGAAAGCTAGAAAAGACAGGCAAAATAACAAAATCTCATCCTACATTCTTCTACTACACATGCAAGTAGAAAAATTAACAAAAATACCTATCATCCAGCTTATATCAAGGTTTTTGTTGGAACCACTGCGGCTCTCGGGCAGCTGTTTCACGAATTTCAGCTTTCGGGTTTCAGCCCGACTCAAAAGTTAATATCTTTCTCGTTAACTACGATTTCAATGTTTCTTGCGGATCAAAAAAATTGACGATAAATGTCTCGACTACAAAATACTCAAATTTGGAAATTCTGAAGAAGGACCTCCAGAAGTTATGAGCTGATTTTGACGACAACTACCTGCGTTCTGGCGACACCTCGTATCCGATGAGTTTTTACGCTGCCATCGGAGTCAGAAGCAGATGAATTGAAAGTCATAGAACAAATTTTGTTTCCATATTTTTGATAGTCATAATGTGAAAATTTGAAGACTTTTAATAAATTCTGCGCCACGTGGCAGCGGTTTTACAACCGACCAATACTTACGGCGCACCCTGTAGATAGTTTCTCGCGTCACATGCGGGGAGAACTTCATCAGAAGAGAAGAAGCGTTCAATGGTTTTTCTGTGATTTTCATGAGATGGGATGAAATTAATCTTCATCCTGTCGTTGTGAACACTCCAGGCGGAAATTTTGTAGGTTTTCTTAATTTGTAAAAATCGTGAATTGAAAAGTATATTCTGAAAAAGCAAACCGATATTTTTCAATCTGTAGAGATACATTCTTTCTGATATGAACAACTTCAAAAAAATTCATATTCTAGAGATGATGTTCAGAGGCTTCATTTTTTTTGAGGTGTAGTTTCCCCCCAAGGTGGCAGAATTCTGATTACAAGAAATTTCTGTCGAATAACTTCTCTCATCAGGTTGAAATAACTTCTCGAAATTTGATTCGTTTTCGAATTCACAGACGAAGTGTGCGATGATTTCTCAAGAATCCGTAATAAATCACGGTTTGTACACATTGGGATACAAAATGTGAGAATTTGAAGAAAACTTCGTCAGTTGTTTTTTTTGGACAACGCTCTCTTTGTTTACAAGTCGGCAATATTTGATTCATTGGATCCATAAATTTCCGAAAAGAAATTTTGCGGGAGGTGTTATCAGAATGAACAACATCATCAGATTCAAACTACTCAGAAACGTGAGAATTTTAGGAAAAGATTTACCCAAGTCAAGCTTAAAATTCGAAAATAATTCAAAAAATGAACAGAAAGTTTCAGTTCAAGAAGATATGGGACTAGGGTAGTTGAACCTTTTAATATTTTAGATTGTACTTCAGAATGTTCAATTTACGCACGAAACATTCAAAGTTCGAATTCAAATAATGTGAAACAGAAAATTAGAAGAAACCCCGTTTTTTTAAACTTTTCCATCACAAATTTATGCTCTTGCGTTGAGTAGGTTAACAAGTTTATGCAGAAATTCAAGCTCATGTTTTGATAATAACTCTAGTATAAGTTTTTGAAACTAGTTTTTTCGTTTTCAGCATAGTCGAAAACCCTAGAGCCAAGTCAGACCCTCAAAAGAACTGATTCTCGTAAGAATTCCCATGTTAGATTGACGCAAATCAATGTTTTAAAATTTCTACTCTTTTCAAAACACATATTTCTAATATTTAGAAGCTTAACAAACCCCTTCATCTATTGAGACGCGTTTTACGTGAAGTTATCTGTGGCAAACAACTAATCGCGCTAATGTAATTAAGTTTTTCACCGAATTTTTTGGCTCGTAATTAGTGACGTTCAACGAGTTTTTACTTGAGTATACAGTTTGCAGCTTCAAATAAGCTATTTTTGAACATTATATTTGGCACGGAAGTGATTTCATATTTTGATTTAACTTTACGTTGAAAGTACATGCAACAAAGTTGGTGAACTCTTCTTGCTGCTAACAATAAACAAGACGATCGTTCACTGAACCACGCTACGTTTACTACATTCATTGCATACGCAAGTTTCCACTGTAGGGGAATACTACAAAATTAGAGTTGTAGCAATGGTTAGAGATTTTATGAGTCAAATACTGGCAAGTTTCTTGCAACTTCTATCGGGTGGAAATAACTCTATGTATTGGTAAAATGTTAATGTTCTTGGAAAGCTGAACATGATCAATTGAAAGTCAAACACATGCAGTTATCAACGTTGGAGAAACTGAAGAAAAAATACTCGTGATGATAAATATGATTCAGATTGACTGAAAAAACTGAAAAAGAGTAACCGTTCAATGTACTTTTCAGAATTATATGATCGAGATCGGATTGGTTCTACACATCAGATGTCTGGAAGTGTCTGAAAACAAGAAAGGAGAGTTTTTCACAGAAATCAATAACACCTTCGCTCATTACCATAGACTGACCTTTGACCGCCCTCCGGCAGGTGACGTAATTGAACCCAGTAAGAAACATAATTGCGGCATTAGTGACCGGGACGTCGCTTACCTCGCTGATTTTGTGCCCATCATACGTGGTGACGTCATGGATTGATTCTCTTTCAAATTATCAAGTTTTTAACAAAATCTGATTTTTCGTATCTTGTTTTTTTTAATCATCGAAATTCTCGTTCATCATCCATTATGTTTTTGGCAAGTTTCACCGGAATTTTATGAAAAGAACCCCAGGGACTTCTCTCATTTTAATGTTCAATAACATTCCAAATTTCATACATGTCTGAAATCAACTTTATAATGATGAAATTCTTCAGGAACATCGCATTCTAGTTCGTATTAGGTTTGGCCTGGTGTCACGAACTTCTGTTGAATAAAACTATTTTTCTGTGTTCCGGCACTTTTTCTTCACACCCTCGGGATGAATAAACTACTTTTTCAGTTCGAGATACAGGTAAAAACAACAACAGAAAGTTTATTCGAGGACGGGTTAAGTACATCGCTTTCGAATCACATCTAATGTACCTCAGACAACAACGTGGCTCAGAAATCCTAAAGCGACATTTGAATGTATGAAACGTATCGTACTCAGTATTTATGTTATCAAGTTGAGAAACCTGATTTCAGTATTCTGAAACTCATCGTGGAAGCCCGAAACATTGAGCATGAGCAAGATTCGTGAGTCTTCCCACTCTCCAACCTCGTCTTCTCTCTATGCAATAGATGCTAGCTCTCCTTCTCTTATAGCGTTACATCGCCTGGGGCTGCAGCATGGTTTGAAATCGTGCCGTGCGGAGCTTCCATCGGCAGGAATTTGTATCCTGCTCGATCGATGCTCGATACTTATTGCAGGAATAGAATTCGACAGGATCTGATAGAAATCAACTTGAAACGAGACTGCAACGAGAATGTCAGTAATATTAAGAGTGATAGCTGAATCAGTTGAATTTGATTGTCTGATGATCTGACGTTTTTGCTTCCCGCTAAGTGATCACGTCAAACAGACATCTGCAGTCTGCACGTACTTCATCAGCATCGATCACAACGGGGTTGGTTGAGGAGAAAAACGTGTCAAGCTCGTTGATTACTCTCTCTCTCTCTCTCTCTCTCTCTCTCTCTCTCTCTCTCTCTCTCTCTCTCTCTCTCTCTCTCCTTTCTCTCTCTCTCTCTATCTCTCTCTCTCTCTCTTTCTTTCTCTCTTTCTCTCTCTCTCTCTCTCTCTTTCTCTCGTCTCTGTCTCCCTCTCTCTCTCTCTCTCTCCCTCTCTTTCTTTTTTTTTCTGCATGTGAACGTCTGGAAGATTCAATTTGGTCTGTTTTATAAGATTTTTCCCATCGGTGCCTAATGCTACATACACGTTCTCAGAAAGTGACTGTCATTTTTCTTCTGTACATATTTCTGAGAAAAAGTGAAAAAAAAACAATCCCTTTTTCTCTCGTTCCTCTCCATTCCTCCTACTACCTCGGTCTAGACCGCAAAAAGGGTGTGCAAAAAAACTACGTCGCGCGAAAATGGGCGGGGAAAAACATCAAGCTCATTGTTCTGCTAACTATTTCATTCATCGTTAGGAATCGTATCTCACCTAACTTCATGATTAGCCAATGCTTCTTTGACTCCCGGAATATCACAGTTTTGTGTTCAGATAAACGTTTTACCTGTTTTCACCAACTTATTTCATCAAATCATGAACTGAATTTGACAGTAGTGAATTCAATTCATCGGGAACCATCATTTTAGAACAGCTGAAAAAAAAACAAAGCTGAATCGTCAAGTACTAGTGATGTCTTGCGAGTTTGTGAGTAAGTAAGTACATATGTATGTACATACAAGCTGACTATAGGAACAATTCAAAAGTTTTGTCTCTTCGAATCACCCCTGGCTTTCCTGTATATGCTTTCCTGGCTTTCCTGTCTCCGACTTTCCTGTAGATGCCACCACCTTCGTTTTTTCCTCTCCATTCACAGATGCGGTCGAACTCCTTTTATGATCAAGCAATCAGAAATACAATGGTTTCCATTCGATGATTCGGTTTAGCCTGGGGCTTTTGGAAGATTTACTCTGGATCCCCGGTTTTGGCTTCGAGTAGAATTGCACGCATTCAGTTGCGCCGCTAGGCGCAAGTGCCGCGCCGAAGGCGCGAGAATGGACAGATTAGTGGTTGGATTGGGGGCCTAAATCACTCTTAGTCATCTTTGCTCCGAAGATAGAATGACGTAGGGTTGGCACTGATGCATTTAGACTTAGGCATGGCCAAAATGGCTTGATTTGGGGGTCGACCTGATACACTACGTTGCAGCTATGCTTAAACCCCAGAAAACCCAATCCTAACCCACTACATAGTGGTTCGCCCTCCTGAAAATTACGATTAAACCAAAAAAAAGGGGTCGCAGTACAAAAATTTCTCAGTACTGCCAAAAGTTTCTGTCCGCGAGGCCTCTTTTCAATCGAGCATAACTTTATCATATGTCAACATTGTATCTAACGTGGTTCAGCAAGATGCGTACGTGTTACTGCGCTTTCTTATTCAACTGCATCATGATATGGGAATATTAGAGCTATTGTGTAGATAATCTGTCAGCATTTTACAATTCCAGTGTTTCGGAATTAAAACAACCATTCTGTGACATCACGTCACAGGTTTGGTTCTAGCTACACTCTCCCAACGTACTTTTAAAAAAACGTTCACGGTTGCGCAGAGAGTTGATACAACAAGAACAGATGTTATAATTTTTCTTGTCATTTTGACTTGAATTAAATCAACTCCTATCAGTCACGGACCCGCCGCTGGTTTGGCCGAGTTAAAAATGATAAGTTGTCTGAAAGCAAGACCTGAAACATACTCAAACTTACTGCTCGAAGAAAGTTCCACATCTTCACCCTACATCATGATTTTTCTCAGAAATTTAAAAAAGTGCTTGAAAATTGGAATTTTTGCGTACTTCTGGTTCGTTGAGTTTACAGATCTTTGTTAGACCTCTCATATTTGTATCTCAACTCTCATTAGGGACAATAACTCAAAGTACAATGCTTGCTTTATACTATCACTGAGAGTCACCATTTTTTTCATGAATAAATCTATTTGGAACAAACACTAAACATGATTTTGTAGGGAGCCCAAGCACGCAATGAACGAAACAACTTTAATGATTGCAATGGATGTCTTTTATTCCATCATGGTTTTTCTAACTCTTATCGTACACTTATTCCTAGTCAAGTTGATTTTCGCTACGAAAGCAAACGTAGTGGCCGATCTGAGATACTGTTTATTGACGACAACCGCCGTACAGATTGTCACTAGTGTTGTTGCTTTTCTCACACAATGCAGGTAAGATAAGTGATGACAATTGACAAAATATCAGTTCAAACTACAAAAAATCAAATTTCTACCGCCACAAGAGACTCAAATTTGAAAAGAAACTGTAGTTTACAAAAAAGTTCTTGACAATTTTTTCCAGGACTGTCGCTAACAATGAATCAATTGCATTTATGTGTCATGGGTTCTGCAAACATTTTGGAGACATGTACTGCTTCTGGTTGAATGTGGTCGGTCAGGTACTGCTACATCTTTTTTTTTAGATATATTAAATTTCAGGTGCTGATAATAGCAGGAGCCACGTCGATCCTATTCTCGTTCTACATCCGTTCGAGAATAGCATTAACATCCAACATGAAACGGCGCTATATTCTGGTGGTTTTCGTCATATTCGCCTTTTTTGCAGTATCGAGTCAGGTAAGAACACGTAGTATTCAAAAGACGGGAGTGTGAGCTTTGCTCTGTTTGATATTCTGCGTTCTTTACGTTATGTTGTACTAATGTTCATCTGCAATGTGCTGCCAACAGTAACTGCCTCCGAACCTTGGGAGGACCGGCATCGAACCTTAAATAGGGCGACAGATGGATTGGATTGGTATTGAATTGGGCAACAGATGGACTGGACTGGTATTGGATTGGACGACAGATGGACTGGACTTGGATTGGGCGACAGATGGACTGGACTTGGATTGGGCGACAGATGGACTGGACTGGCATTGGATTGGGCGACAGATGGACTGAACTGGCATTGGATTGGGCGACAGATGGACTGGACTGGCATTGGATTGGGCCACAGATGGACTGGACTGGCATTGGATTGGGCGACAGATGGACTGGACTGGCATTGGATTGGGCCACAGATGGACTGGACTGGCATTGGATTGGGCCACAGATGGACTGGACTGGCATTGGATTGGGCCACAGATGAACTGGACTGGCATTGAATTTGGCGACAGATGGACTGGACTGACATTGGATTGGGCGACAGATGGACTGGACTGGCATTGGATTGGGCGACAGATGGACTGGACTGGCATTGGATTGGGCCACAGATGGACTGCGTATGGACTGGCATTGGATTGGGCGAAAGATGGACTGGACTGGCATTGGATTGGGCGACAGATGGACTGGACTGGCATTGGATTGGGCTAAAGATAGACTGCGTATGGACTGCGTATGGACTGGCATTGAATTGGGCGACAGATGAACTGCGGATGGACTGGCACTGGACTGAACGACGGATGGACAAAACGGAAATGAATTATATTTGGGGCGGCATCGGACCGTGAATGGGCGACAGATGGACCGGATTGGCTTTGCATCGTATTCAAACCAGCATTGGACTGTAATTGAGCAACAGATTCCCGTGAGTCTCCCATTTACGTTTTCCCAATTACGGTCCAGTGCCAGTCCATTCACAGTCCATCTGGCGCGCATTTACGGTCCATCAGTCGCCCTCAATTCTTCATACTCCGAAGTCCAGAGAAGTAAAGACCTAAAAAGTCGTTGAGCGCTCGATAAGTCACTGAAGCCACGCGCGGACTCATCGCGAGTTTTTCCGTTTTTTCATCCGTCGTCCGATCCATCTGTAGCCCGGTTCATCTGTCGCCCATTTATGATCCAATGCCAGCCCAAATGTGACACGCACTCTCCCCGCCACCGGTCCATCTGTCGTCCATCTACAGTCTATCTGTCCGCCCGGTCCATCTGTAGCCCATTCACGGTCCAATGCCGATCCGCCAAAAGTTTCGGAGTTAGTGACGAACTACGTTTTGGAAACGCAGATAAACTAACAAATTGACCATTTTATTCTATGCAAAATTCCCCAGTCTAGTCGCTCTAGTACCAAGTCCTAACAACCTTACAAACAGTTCGAAAAAGTTAGATAAAAAACATGAAAAACTGATAAAAAACATCTCACATGCTCTTTATCGTTGCACCACTGATCAGGTGGCCGAGTGGTTAAGGCGTTGGACTGCTAATCCAATGGGGTTTCCCCGCGTGAGTTCGAATCTCATCCTGATCGAATACTTTTTGCCTTCGCTTCTTTTTACAGTGGGAGGTTATTATTTTAGTAATTTTTTTTATTTTCAGAAAATTTCCATGAATTCATTTTGGAATCTGACAACCAATTCTGACGACGTCGTTTGTGACATCGTCGTAGAAGTGACAGAAATTTTTTTTTTGAAAATAAAAAAAAATTGTTGAAAATCGACATCGTCGACGATGTCATCCTCAATGTCACCGACGACGTCTTTGGAATCGGAAGTCAGATTCTGTGATGAATTCATCAAAAAATTGACTTTTCAAAAAACAATTTTTTTGATGACGTCGTCGACGATGTCACGAAACTTGAAAAATGAAAAAAATTATTGGAAACTTGTTTTTTTCGTGATAAGGCATTTTAACATTTTTTGCCTAGTGTTAAGAGTTTTTCCGAGGTTTAGTTGCAACATATGAGTTTCAAAGTATTCCAAAAGCTGATTTCTGCGCAATAAATCCTAAAAAATATGAAATATAATTTTTGGAAAATAATTTTTTTCCAGAAGGTTTTGGAGAAGATTTGGAAAAATGCTATTTCATTGAATTATAGATCCCACCTGATTCATGTCTCTTTTCAACATTTCTAGACAGCATTTAAAGAAAAGGAACAAAAGTATGCATGAACTCTGCTCTAAGATTCCCAATGTGGACAACTGAACAAACGCGTAAACATGTCGCTCGTACGACATGCGAACGCTTGTGATCAGGTGGCCGAGTGGTTAAGGCGATGGACTGCTAATCCATTGGGGTTTCCCCGCGTGAGTTCGAATCTCATCCTGATCGAATCGTTTTTACGGTTTTCATAGAACAAGAAAGATTATTTGTTTATTTCTATTGAAGGAGATTTTATCGATAAAGTGAGAAATTGTGAATAATTTTTATTCAGCTGCAGAGCATTTTTTTGGTGTGCCACAGTCTATTTTCGAAAACCCAATTCAAAAATAATCATGTAAAAAAACAAAAAAAATTTTTTTTTCATTTTTTTTAAAATTCAATTTCAAATGATTCAATTTTTTTCTCGAAAAAAATCTTATTCAAATTTTAAGGTGATGCAAGTGTACGGAAGAACAGAGTGGAGCAGTGTACAGAACGAAACCAAAAATGTTCATCCGACTTACAATTTGAACAATCATTCAATCTTTGGCCATACACAATCAAAAAGTGCTGTGGCAATATTCAAAACCGTCACCGATTCTTTGTTTTTCTATGGAGTACCACTCTTCGCCGTTTATTTGAGAAGGTAGCACTGTTCAAAATTTCCAACAAAATCTAAATTCAGAAAAATCAGAAAAACCCTAGTCAGCATGTGCAAAGCAAGTAACCAGAAGTTTACTAATTCAAGAGCTTTCGCGAACGTGAGTCATTCTCTTCATTCCAGTTTTATGAAAAAGTTGCAGGTCCTGACAATCCAGTCAGCAGTTCCCTGTATTTGTTGTCTCCCGATTTCCGTTTATCATGTCTATACTTTTACAACAGGTGAAATTCACTATATTCTTCAAGCCTAGCTGAATTCAAACAATTCAATTCAGAAACAAGTTTACAGGAAAAACGGATATGATTTTATACGAGTACATCAGTCCATGCATCATGGTTCTCCCAACAGTTCTTGATCCTATGATGACAATTTTCTGCGTGAAACCATACAGAAAGAGAATAATGGAGCTATTGAGAAAGAAAACCCAGAATTTCAACAAAAGTGGAACGAAAGTCACTCCGAAATATTGATAGGAATAATTTTAACAGGTAGGTTATTCATTATATAAATGTTGATTGTTTGTATAGTTCTGAAATGAAAATTATCACATATTTACAAATGCATTCAGGTATCTTTCTTCACAACATATGTCACAAACATCCTCTTTACGCTCGCAGTACTGGAAGTTTGACGCTATTCTTTCTCAATCTTGTTATTTTTATAGTTTGAATTTCGCCCCGCAATCAAACACCACTCAGTGTGTGCATGATACATGTCTTTCTTTTTTTAGACTAAAAGTACTGGATATCTTTTTAAGCACAATTTACAACGATGAACTCACTCGAAAAATGAACACGTTTTCACATGAACTCGAACAGCTCGAACAGTGAAAGATTTCATTTCTTAAACTTTGAAGCATTCTTTTTTTGCCTTCTCTTCTTTTTCCTACCTCTATCTTTTTTAAACCATCTTTCATAACTGAAGTGATCTCTTTGTTGTTTTTTATTATTTTTTTATAATTTAAATTCCCTTCCCATGCCTTCTGTGAAGTGTCTGATTGACTTTTTTCAATAAACTATTTTGATCCAGATCTGTGAACGATTAGTTGAAAACTATATGAAAAATGATTGTATGAAGAATAATAAATATCATTGCAAAGATAAATGCACAAAAAAGCAATGTTTATTCTAGCATAAAAGCGTGAACAAAGTTTGAAAAAGCCAAAAAAGCACAGATAATGACGCGGGAAGCTGAAAAAAAAGCAGAGAAGCTGTTCAATAATGCTTAGACACCACAAAGAATCGCAGTCCCGTTGGTGTAAACATTCTTGCAGTCTGGCAGAGCAGTGGTACAGCAGTAGGCGAATTTTCCTTCATCAGAAGTTCCACATTCCGAGTTTTCCGGGCAGAAGTTGCTCTCACACGACTTTCCGATAAGTGGGACCTGGAAATTCATTTAATTTGTACTTCAAACAACGTGATGTACCAGACTGTCTCCTGACTTGATCTTCAACTGACTTCCGATACTGCAAGCGTTGAGGAGGGTGTCTTCCAGTTGCTTCTTATGGTCCTTGCTGCAGCACAAGCCAAGTCCGGACTCCTGGTTCAACTCGCAGTACGAGTTTGGGGCTGAGCAAGTTCCATTCTAAACATTTTCTTGTGGAACTGATTCACTGCATATGTTACCTTCCAATATGAGCTTGGCTGTTTTTCCAGACTCCATCTCGGAGATCCTTTCTTCTCTTTCTTCGAAAGTTCTGGGTAAACTATAAGTGGACGACTACCGCACATGTAGTTTCCAGAGTCGTCTTCCAGGTACTTCTCGTTCATTGGACATCTGGGGATGTCGGGGTCTGAATTCTCTCTCTCTCTCTCTCTCTCTCTCTCTCTCTCTCTCTCTCCCTCTCTCTCTCTCTCTCAGACAAATTAAAAATCAGTATCGAACTCTCGAACTGTGTAACGCTATGCTAGCATAATTTAGTTACAATTCACATTCTTTATAAGTTTCAATTTTTCGATAAATTTTGGGATCGAAAAACTAGGGGTTCAACGGGGTTTACCATCAATAAGCTTGGGAATTTGACTTCTGAGTCTTTTTCCTGATTTCAAAATCAATTTTTTAGGTTAAAGATTTTCCTCAATAGAGCACGTCTACCATAGAATTCACAGCTTATTGGACTCCTCTTGCTTATCGTTGGAGAGCTCGTCTACATACGATGACTGAATATCATAGACTTCACGAGTTAAGGTCATTCCGAATATACATATTGAAGTACTAGCATCACTGTTCTATCATTTTTTCTGGTCATCTGGCAAATGTTTTAAAAAACAAAATCACTATCTTGATTGGAGCAGTTTTAAAAACAAGTTTCTGGTTGTTATCAAAGTTTGTGTGACATGTTCGCCGTCTACTAGACAACCCTCTAATTACTCGGTAACTCGTCATCTTCTCAACGTGACATACTTGTCAAACAAGTCTTGTAGCAATCCTGTTGAGTCTCAAAGTTGTTTTGATTTCCACCACATCCTGTGTAGTTGAACGCAAGGCAGGTAGCAGTCGCTTCGTCCATATGCCACTAAAATTTGGAAAATAGACATTTTCATGTGTAGTCATACTCTGATCGATGGAGTTTCCGAGCAGTTGTCGGATGATCCAATGTCCAGGCTCTGGTTGCACGTTGGTTTTACCTTGTCTGAAGTTTCAGAATTGAACCATTTCACCACATGAATAAATTGATATTTTGTATTATCCTGGTTTGTTGATCAGTGTGTTAAACGTAAACTCTCATTGGTTTCTACTCAGTATATTTTTCTGGAATTGTGACATAACTCAGTAGAAGAATATCACTTTTTCCTCTTTTCTTGTCTTCGACTTGAAAACACGCAGTCTTGTCTAACAGTAGCGAGAAAACGATGTTTCATTAACCCAACTTCAATCAAAATCGTATAATCCACCTCATGTTTTAAAAACCATTTCATTTGTCTGAACAAGAATGGACTCATATGATCATTTTTGAGTCACACAGATTTTGAAATGAACTGAATTTTTTTCGAGAATTTACAAAGGTTTTTGACAGGTTTAATTGTTTTCAGAGTAAGAAAGAGTTTCTGAAGTTATTCTCGCACCCACCTTCACAACAGTATGCAAAAACTTCTCCTTGATGACAGGTTGACCCTTTTGGACACATATCAGATGCGCAGGTTAGTCCGAGAAGAGGAACCTAGAAGAAAAAACTAAGTTCTGACATAAAAGCATCAACTTACATTTTCCAAACCATCAAAGTACTCCAAGCGTTTTCTGTCTCCACACTGTCCAGCTTTGTTAACAAGCAGTTTGTTGCGCTGTTCAATACTACAGCAGCTGCCGATGTCTATCACTGTATTTTCAAGATTACAATAAGATCCTTCTTTGTCGCACGGCAGAATTCTAGAGTATTTGAGCTGAAAAGGTCATTGCAAATCGTTGAAGTCAGTAGTTGCATTCATTTTAATATCTCAAATTTATGATTTTTTCATTTCAACTTTTTGAAACAGGAAAGATCTTTTATTTTAGTTTTCCGGAGTGAGTTGAGTCTTTGGAGTCATTCCACTTCAACTCCTCGAGTCGAAAGTTATTGAATTTGAATTTTCCAATATCAATCAAAAAAACAACTTATTCTTTCAAACTTCTAATTTTTTGTACATCACAACTTTGAAATAAAGTTGCAGTTCCTATCATTTTAATTGCAGAGCAGCTCTGGAAAGAAAGCTCCACCCGCAAACGTAGAGAAAAACGTTATTGTGATTCATTCTCTATTTAATTCTTAAAAATCTAGAACCTGAGATAAGTTCTCCAAGTTGCAGATAGAGAATCCTTTAGTATCCGATTTGATTTTTGCCGTGTTGAGAGGGCAGGTCTGTCGAAGGCCTGAAATATGTCGTTCACGATGTCTAAACAACTCTCTCACCATTCACACAGTTATGATAACACTCGGAGAGGGTCTCAAAGTTGTTGCCGTTTCCACCACATCCGTTGTACAAGAAGGCGACGCATACCCTTGTGTTTGAGTCTAAATGAAACTGAAAAAAGCTAAGTCATGTTGTATATGTTGTATGCAAACTCTGATGGATGGTTTCTCTGTGCAGTTTTCTGAGTAACCTTTGTTCATTGGGTGACTGCATTCGAAACCTGAAATATAGTCAGTCCAAACTGGTAATCCTATTTCGAAATTAGTTTTCTTTATTACTATTGAGTTGAACAAATTTTATGACCTGTACAATTCATAGTCATCTACATGTATGAGATGCGAACGATTCAAACGTGTGAGAATAGCAAGATATGTCTGAAGTTGCAATTTCTGCCACATTTTTCAAGCAATGGATAACCCTAACGTGGAATTTGGGTAAGACATGAAATTTATTTTTTCCCTGTTCGAGCACGTACCTGAGTGTTCATCAGCGTTGACACCGATCCAGAAAAGACAGGAGCAGAGAAGTGAGAAGACGACGACCGGTTTCATCGTGAGCATTGATGAGAATGACTGGCTCGGTTCTCAAAGCGATACGGCTTTTTTTTCACTTGGGGGTTGTACCATACTGGCCACCCACTTTTCGCGGCAGACAGAACGCATTATTAGTTTAAAGTGTGAGCTCTGAGAACAGAACCGAATGGAAAATGAGTGGGTGAAAAAACAGTACTCGTTACGATGAGAAAATACAAGAGGGCTTTTGCAGCCATGAGACACTCTTCAAAATGAAAACTCTACATATAATACAGGGTGGGTGCAAAGTATTGCAACATAACTTTGAGCATGTGTTCTAAGTCTCCCATTCGGAAATTTCTCATTTTTTCTCGTTCCATTCATTACGGAACTCTTTCAAAACGTTTTCTACATATTTCATCCAACAGAAATCCGTTTTTACAAAGTTGAAGCAAAATTATCATCCGGAAAAATTGTTGTAATGCACAAATGCTGGCACGCGCCTAAAAATGCGAATTTTCGATTTTTTTTATAGTGGAAGTCCACGAAATTGGACTTAAAGTGTATTTCATAATAGACAGTATTATGATCTATTTGAATCCACAAACAAAACGAAGCGACTGTCACTGGAGCCATAGCACAGTTATACCATACAACTCCGAAAATGGTCGGTTCCACCCCGATTCTGTTCATTTCCGTAGGAAAATTCCATATTTCACGTTGTTTTTGAACATTATATTCTCTACCATGAGCATAACTTTGAAACCCGTTGTCTAATCGGCCTTGTTTCAGAAAACTTTTTTTTCATTGAAAATTTTGGTCACAATGTTTTTGTTTTCTCATCATATGCGCGGCACGGATTTGCTTAGTTTTGAAATTCAAACGTGTTTTTAACGTGACCGTTCTATCATCAGGATTTTCAATATCTGAAACTGGAGATTTCTAGAACTTCAAAGTTTTCTGAACGTTTACGTTTTTTTCAAAGACGTTTGTTCACGCTTTTTTTCATTTTGTTCTTTGTTTCGAGTAGTGAAACTAGCGTGGAGAGGTAACATTGAAACTAATAACAGCGATGCAGCGCTTCTGTAAGGACGTTGTATTTTGATATGCGGAGAAATTAGACGTTTTGAACACAGTCTACAATAAACTCAGAAATTCAAACTAGGAATAAGTTCATAACAAGTCAGATTAGACAAACTAGATCATTAGCTAAACTGTATATGTACACGTCCCCTTGGAGTTTTCACAAATATTCTCCCATTTTCTGACCACTTGCCAATTCAGACCATTGTCGATAGCTTCTGAAACCAGATTGAAAGTTCATTTATCAAAATATTTATATTTTTTCTTACAATCTAGTTCACAATGTATAATCAAGTCAGCATAATTTTTTGACAGAACAATTTTTCTTTAAAAAAGTATTAGCATTTTCTTACAAGCATTACGTTATTCGACTTTTTACCAAAGTATTTTACCGCTGGGCTACTCTGAGTTCAGTCCGTTCAAAACTCCATTGTGAACAATCTTGGCGAACGCTGTGTAAAGCACTTAGAATGAGAACTCCATTATCCGGTAAGCAATAATCACGGGACCACATGTCCTTTCGGCCAGCGACCGAACGCAAAAAATGAACGCCAACGATCTTTTTGATTGATAGCCGAACAGAGTCTGCATAGATGTTGACATCAATCTAGCAGACTCTGAGATTGTGAAGATTTGCTCTTGTGGGTTGGAGAAGCAGATGATTCTGCGTGATGTTAATAAGGAAAAACATCCACGCTAGAACGACAATATCAACCTATTCCGATACGTATTTGTCTATGCACACCCAGTGGCAGTACCTGCTCAGAGGACGCGCCGGCATTTTCGTACGCGAACTAACGTGATACGCAACGACAATGGACCTCTCAACCAGGAGACGTCTGTCTCAACGTAACTACACGGCGAGCGAAAAATCGACCATCTCAGTATTAAATTTAGTCATTATTTGAGTCTTCGCCTTCCTCATGAATCAATTTTACCGTTAGATTGTTCTGAATGAAGTCTTTTCCAAACTTCATTATCTCTTGGCGAACGCTGTGTAAAGCACGTAAAATGAGAAGTCCATTATCCGGTAGACATTAATCACGGGACCACATGTCCTTTCGGCCAGCGACCGAACGCAAAAAATGAACGCTAACGACTTTTCTTACTTTTATTAGTTTTCGTTGGCATAGCTATCGCCAATACAAGTGGTTCGAGCAGATTAGCATCTTTCTGTGAAGAGAAGTTATGAAAATCAACAAGTGTGTTGAAATTGTGCGTATTTTAAAAAAATCGAACGTGTTCACAATCAACTACAGTAGTTCAGGACATCGATGAGCTTTTTCGAACCCATGGTAATTGAAAAGAGTTTGAAAGTGTTTCAGTTTTCGAATCCCTTGACGTCAGATTCGTAAGCATGAGAACAAAGAACAGCAAAAATACTCTCTATCCGATCTACATATGATCAGAACAAAGCCAATAGAAAAGGAAAAGTACTGAATTCTCTCAAAACTCAGAAAGAACTATAGGATTTCATTCAGAAAATTCTGGAATTTCGAGACATGTTCTCCTCACCTCTAAAAAACTGTTTTTAAAAGTGTTTTTCATTTAAAACAGTGTCAAACATTTAGAAAATCGCTTGAAATTGATCAATTCTTTGATTTGAAAACATTCATATGTACATACACATGTACAAAAAAATCAGTGGAACTAAAATCCGGTACTTGTCGTTGTAGTTGTAAAAATTTATTTACAAAAAATCAATTCTCAGCGTAGGCGTCAAGAATCTCGTCAAGTAGTGGCTCGTCTTCTTCAGTTAGGTAACCGTTGTAACTGTCCTCTTCGTCTTCGTCGTACTCGTCCCACTCCAGATAGAACTCTTCGCCCGTTCGAATGTTTCTGAAACATATTTCTCAAACTAGGAAAAATGAATTTTTCTTTTATTACTTTTGGAAATTTCAAATTTGGATAAATTCTATCTAATTTCATTAAAAATTAAAAAAAAATTTCAAAGAATACTTAACTAGATTTTTGAGAGAAAGTCAACAGTAAATTTTTGTAGCTTATCGCTGTGCATCGGTAGTTATACAATTTATGGAAGTGATAAAATGTTTACTCACATGAACGGGCCACCGCTAGATGCAAACACCAATTCCTGAAAAATTCCATTGAAATTCATGTGTTTCAATTCATGAGAAAATTTTTCGCATGGAGAATGGGGTTTTTTTTTAAATCTGAAAATAACTATTTTCGGACGACATTCTATATAAAATGACAGATATTTCATTAATTTTCTCAACCCCAGATTAGTCATTTGGATGTGTCTCAAATTTCTACCCACTTTGGCATCGTTCTGTTCCTTGAGAAGCTGGTTGTCAGAGTTGCTGATGACCTTTGCCACCTGAAAAAGTGAGTTAGGAAGAATATAACGATTTGTAGTATTGGGTTTGCTACAATTCCAAATGCAGAGTAAAAGTCAATATTTGGGAGCTTTGTTTTGATATTTCTCATAATTTTTTCACAGAGAATAAATCCGAATATACTTGTAAATTTTTTTTCAGTTGAAACAATTCTCCAAATTCGGTTTTCATACATCTACTCACCTCAACTTCGTTGTTTATCAGCTGCTGATCTTTGTTCAGCTCACGCGCCTCGACCATGGCTTTTTCCGCCTGAAAATTTATGAATCAGACAGAATAAGATGACTCGGAATATCTAGTTTGCAAAACTTGCAAATTTTCATGTGCAAAGTATGGAAATATCTTACATCCTGAACGGCGTCCACGTTGGTCTGATTGACGTTGCTGGTTGAGAGTGGCAATTTCACTTCTGGCTCTGCCTGGGCTGATGGCATAGTTCTCGTCTTTTCAAGTCGATAACTGAAAAGAAACTTTCGAAACTCGCGTTGCAGTTTCAAAAATGAAGATGTATGTTTATGTATAACAAAAGAAGTTGATGAATCACCAATCAGGAATCTATTGTATATTGTTATCAACATGATCGACTTGAGCTAAGAAAAGCCTAAAGCTCACGTTAGATGTAAAACTGAAACTTGATCAAAGTGTAAATCAGATTAGCACAAAAATTCACACTTTGTTAACTTACATGAGAGGGAATGATTTGGTCAACCTTTTTGTTATGAGAAAATCATGAAACACTGTTATAACACAGAAAATTATATGAACAAAAAAGAATAAGTGAATGGGACTAACATTGCTGACGTGGTTTTTTGTTTTGAACTGCATCTCGCGCTTTTACTGAACTGCAAACTCACGCCAGATCAAAATAAGGTACAGGTCAAAATATCTGTTAGGTTAGTTTCAATTGCCAAACTTCTCAAATACAGGGTACGGCTGAGATATTGACCCCCCAATCAAACCAGTATCACTTATCAACTACCGGTGAATGTTTCCTACCACACTTCACTTATTTCATGGCTGCAAGTGAACATGGTTGTAGAGTAACCATGATCGGAGAAATACAGTAACTGCGTGGCGAATTTCGAAATCATCAATGCTGTGGTGTGAGGAATTTACTAAAAAAGAAAAAGTAATGATTTTCAAAGTGTGTTTCAAGTTACAGCAAGTGCAACGTGAGGGTCAATATCTCTGCCGCACCCTGTAGAAAAAAATGGATTCACACAATACCATGTGCATATGTACAGTCAGATGCGGCAGATTTGAAAATTACTGCATGAAGTTTGTTTCTACATTGCGGACAGTCATTTTGTGAAAATTTGAAGATATTCAATGGATACTGCACCATTTGGTAGCGGTTTTACGACCGACCAATACTTGTGTTTTACCTTCAGGGGAGCGCATCTTTCGAATTCTGTCCAAAGTGGCTGGTGGAGCTTGAAATATGTAAATCTAATTGGAGCAACATGTGAATTGGAGTAGCGAGGTGAGACAAAACAATATTCATTATTCAGATTATACTTGTAGAGTTCCTCTCCTCGCATGTAATTGCCATAAGGACACGCTGAAATCGTGAATTCTGACTGTTCTCTTAGGTTTTCGCTTATGCTGAAGATGATAGAAATGCTTTCAAAAGTTGCGGAACTAGTTTACATCAATTCTGAATATTTCTCAGTGTAACATTATAAGCCTTTACGGTGCTTATATGTTATGGAGTTCAACATGTCTTTGTTGAAACCCCTATTGTCGACAAGGTTGGGGCCTGTGAGACACCTCTCGGCGTCAGGACAGAGACATGGAATGATGGTGGTGGTTTGTCATAAGTGGCTTACATCTGTATAACACAACTGTGGAGAACATCTGTGGTACATGAAAGAATCCGACTTTAATGGTAAACACAAAGTGCTCATTTTATGTAGTGAGATGATGATGTGGCACTGGTAATGGATCACTGTTTACATCGTCAGTACTGTACAGGGGGAATAGGACCTTACATCAGCTTTCCGTTTGAATATGTCAATACTTCTTCTGAGGCTCAATTCACATTCGTGACTTGACTCGTTTTCATTATGGCTAACGATCCTGACACTTTCTTGAGTTAGAGTTCTCATAGAAGTGCGTTCATTCTAGAATCAAAATATGACTCACATCAGTCATTTCTTAACTTTCCATAAAAACTGGTGCAGCGATTACCTTTCAGTGAAACAGTCTTGAACAACTACAACTCCAGTCAACACTTTTCGGAGGAGTTCCCAAAAAAGCCAAATTTTGAGGAACCATGAGTGTTGTGTTCTCAATAATTCCGAATTAATTAATTTTCTCCAAATAATATCTCACCTGCGAAGTCTGTTCTGTTGGAACTAGCTTATTTTCCATGATCTTCAATAGTAGCTCCATGAAAAAACGGTAATATACTCTGTTCCAATGAAAAGTGTTCACCTGCACTTTTTCAATTTTTTTCAGTTTGTACTCAAATGGAGCGAATTAATCTTCAGTAGTTCTACGAAAATTATGAACCATCCATTGTTCTATCAAAACCCATTGTTCTATCAATACTAACACCAGTATTTAGTTCTTTCCTTTCTGGTACCCTGGCAAAGTCCTGTTTATCTCTGAAGTCAATTTTTTGCAGAAATGCTACACTGTGCTGACCGGAGCAGTTTCTGAAACAGGTTCTAAGAGTCACCACATTCCCTTATTTGTTCGAGCTTTAAGCGGCTATTGCTGGCCGTTATTGAAGCTCAAATATTTTTATTCGTTGTGAAAAAATATTGTATACCAAGTTCCAATTTGATCCGCTTGCTTATTGAAAAAATGAAACCAAAAACGTCAAAAGCGCCATTTTTGAGATTTTGATGTTTCTTTTAAAAATCGATTTCACTTTGTATGTGTAGAACGAGATATCAAAAAGGAAATTATTGATTTGGTTCATCTAGATTGTTCTGAACTGATTTAGTCTTGATAGTTAATGAAATCAGTTCGTTCTGACACCAAAAGAGGCAAAATCTAGTTTTTTTTCTCGAGAAAAACGATCTTTGAGCTTTGAATTTGTTTTAAATTGCTTTGAATAAAGTGAATTATTGATTTACAAGTTTTTCTTCTAAATGGACCAAAAATTGGTTTCATAATTTTCGTAGAAGTACTGAAGATTAAGCCGCTCCACTTGAGTGTAAACTGAAAAAAACTGAAAAAGTGTAGGTGAACACTTTTCATTGAAACAGAGTATAGGTATCACTTTTATTATTGTCATAGAACCAATTCGAAAAGTTTTTCAAGAGTGCAACACCTGGAGGATAGGAATCAAATATCAGCCACATAATAATCGGATAACTACTCGAGTTTGGTCTATTAAATGTAGAGTCACGCGTTTTCATACATCCATTTTCTGGCTCTACCTTGTTTTCTGTTTCAGAAGAGACTATCAATGCACTTCTGATAATCAAAATGAGCAGTTTCCATTCTTTCGCGTTGTGAGTTACAAATCAATATTGAAGATATGAAACTCTCAGACGAATTGGTCGTAGAATAGGTATTGACGTCTACGAACCTTTTGACTATACCGGAGTGTTCGAAAAAATCCAAAAAGCGATTTATTCGTCACATTTTCTGACTTTTATTGTTGTATTTATCTATGCCACTTCAGTTTTCTATCTGCTTCGGGTTCCGGAAGAGCAGAAAAAGTATTCCAGACTTCTTCTTTATAGTGTTTTCTGGTAAATTTCGATTTTCGTGATGTTTTTTTAAAATATTGATTCAGGTGTGCTCTTTTTGATGCATTTTTCAAAAGTTCGGACTACGTATTTCTGTTCCCGACTCCAGCTGTTGGAACTATTGGAATTTTGAAGAGCTATCCACTTTTCACAACTCACTTTTTGTCATGTGCTAACTTGATTTGTGTTCAGAGTGGGTTTTAAAAAAATATTGACTCCATTTTTCACAACATTTGCACTACATATACTAAAATCGGAAATCACATGACTTGAAACTATTGCTCCAAGAAAGTCAATTTCTGCAATCATCGCACCAGCTGGCCTGAGTATCAAAAATACGTGTCACACATATCTAGCAAAAAGTCTAACCGATTTCAAACTCGCGGCAGTCGCATTTTTGTAAAATGAGTACGGTAGGGTCGGGACTCTCACAACGATCAGTTAGATCTTTGTGGATTTAAATTATTATTCTTACTTTCAGTCCATTGAAATTGAAGGCGCATTACTTAATCGTTCATGTATTTCAAAGCGAAACTGCTACGGTAACTAAGTAACCGATTTACGGAGGTCAGACTTTTTTACAGGTAGAGGAAGATATGTGTGTCATAAAGTTACCAAACACTGAAATACGTGTTGTGATATGTACAACTTGACATAGTTTTTTGGGAGGTGAAAAAAAGTACGGAGAATTCTTTTGAAACTTAAGAAGCAAAATGAACTTACGTAAGTTTAAATTGATAAGAACAGTTTAGTGTCCCTAGTTTCTCTTGTTCAACTTTACTGGTATCGTCTGTGGCTCATCATGAAAATTACAAGTATCGAAAACAAGTCTAGAATACAATCTGCGACTGTTTTCGTGCTCATGTGCACATATGCAATGTGTCTAATGATCTATCCCATCATGAGCTCATGGTTATTCACGGATATCAATGCGAAATTGAGCAAAATCGAGGTGAAACGTAAGAAGTTTCATGTCAAATTCCATTCTGCAGAACTACACGAACGTTCCTGAAATTTATTTTAGCGACAGGACTGTTATTTATGATGTTAGTATCTTTGTGAACAACCTTCGTTCTGGTATCTTCACCTGGCTAGCTTTGTTCATGGATGGCTTTGCAATTTTATGGTTCCCATTTTTATCACTCGTCTATCTGAAACGGTCCAAGAAGATTTTATCAAAAAAGACTTTGACGATTCATAGAAGCTTTTTGAGAGCGTTAACTTGGCAGACGACTATTCATATGACTCTACTTCTAGGCCCGGCAGGTGTCTTTATTCTTGGTTATATGAGATGGATCAAACGACCAGGTAGGCATACAAACAAGGAGTGATTACAAAATTTCTGTTTTAATGAAACTGTTAATCGTTAAATTATCGGTTTTTCAAACTTCAACGAAACCGCTGATTGTTGAATTAACTCTTGTTCATTTTTTATATTAAATAGATCGATTAACTGACAGTTTCTCATTCAAATTTATCACTTCTTTTGCACAAAGAATTAGCTACTTCAATAAAAAAATGTTGAATTATCGTTGTTTCTATTTCAAATAAAATCCTCAAAGAACTTTCATTCATTTCAACGAGTACGTTAGGAACATTTTACACAAAAATTTTTGTGAATTTTTTGATCACCAATGATGGAAACTTGTATGAATACGGGTTCCTTTTAGTTTTTGTGGAGGTAACTATTCTATTCGGTGTTGGACTTCACGGCGCAGGTGCTGCATTAACAATGCTGATTGTTCATCCCATGTTCTGGAAACGAATGAAGAAGGATCATCTCAAGGTAGGTCACTGTCCACATGTATAAAAGACCACCGTTCCTTTTCAGCTCAATATAAAGTTCATAGCTGGACAGACCATGGCAAGCAGTAATCAGCATACTATTCATACTTCAAATCATTTACAATAATTTTTTTGGAATAATATTAACACCCCTCTTCTTGTTCAGCGTTGAAACAAACAGAAATAACGCAATGAACATTGAAACTTATTGAACTTGATCAGTGATTATTCAATATGTTTCGGTGCACCAATGATCAAAAGTCGTCATGAAGTTTATAATAAAAGAATCATACGAGTGAACACAATAATCACTCTTCTTCTGCTTTCTGAGAAATTTTCAATGAACAATCACAAAAATTCATTTTTTTGATGTGTAAAAAACAGAATGAATATTCAAAACAAAGTTTGTCCGTGATTCACTTCCCAACCACTTTTCTGTTTAAAAGTATTGTTATACACTTCCCGTGTGTATAAGATTCGAGGCAGAGCAGTACATGTTTATTCCATCCAATATAACGGTGTAGCGACGTGGATGGGAAGCGAGGGGGCACCTCTTGACTATCTCAACTATTGCATTTGCATGTTCTTTTAAGCACCATAAGATAACAGGTCGTGAAAGTTATCTAGGACATAGGAATGCGGAGTTAAATTAGAATGGCGCCATAACCGCCACTTCGTTTGTGACATCTCTGTTTTCGGAGAAGAAGCGAGCGTCCCCGTGAGCAGAATGTATTCGGAAATTTTTAAAAAGTGGTGTCCCAGCCTACTTCCTTCAGCAGACATGAAGAGATCTTCTTGCTCTTGAAGATGAATTCGATCTTTGTTGATTGAGCGGTGGCTGGTTGAGATGGAAGATACATCTCAAAGATGACAATGCCATGGTTGCCGTCGTAGTTTGGATGATATTACTTGACTGATCAGCTGCGTCTCTTGTCTTCAGCGTAGGAACACCAACTTTTGAATTTTTTGTTCGTTTTCTCAGAGACGCGTGCAACTTTCCGATGGGACTAATGGTAGGATAAACAACAAAAATGTCGAATAATTACGTGAATGCATATAAAAAGAGCAATAATGGCTTGATCGCGAGGTTCTCGGCGGGTCTTCTTCAGCTGTTTGAAGAATATTGTCAGCGGTGTTGTCTTAGTACTGTGGTTCCAGATGTACATCTCAGGTCTTCTTCGCAGGTTCTGGCGGTGTTGTGGACACTAAATTTCGTAGTTATTGTTGGCAGGACGATTTCGGGACAGAACAAAATTACATCTTCGGACATATTCTTGATGAAATCTTGGACAGCAGATTTTTTCATAATTTATCTAGGGAAGTTCAAGGAGATATCTTCTTAGCAGCTTATCAGTATTGTTTTGATCTTTTCAAGCGGGCCAGTTACTTTACATTTTGGTGTGGACTCAACTGCTTGACGTGCTGTTGAAATACTGAGTCTGTACGTATCTTTATTAGCAGGACGTTGGACAACATTGGTTACGATACTATTTGTTTTTTTTTTATTTACAAAAAACAACATGCAATTGGAAAATAAACACATACATGAGTGATGTGAACGTATCTTGGTGTAGTGGAAAAGTTTTGATTGTTTTTTTTTGAAAAAAAACTTTGACTACGTTCCCATCACTTTTACCTCGTTTCGACCCCTTCGTCAGTTCCTGGCGTCATCAGGCGCGGGAAACAGCTCGATGCTCCTCTCTTCTCTTGACCATCCAACCACACAAAAATAAGAGTAAAGAATGGAGGGAACTGCGAAGTTGTTCGATGAGAAGATGTCTTCTCGCTGGGGGAAATTCCATGTTATACACTTCCCGTATGTATAATCGTCGAGGCAGAGCAGTACATGTTTATTCCATCCAATATAACGGTGTAGCGACGTGGATGGGAAGCGAGGGGGCACCTTCTGACTATATCAACTATTGCATGTGCATGTTCTCTTAAATACCATAAGATAACAGGTCGTGAAAGTTATCTAGCACATTGGAATGCGGAGTTAGATTAGAATGGCGCCACTACGTATGTGACAGTACTATGACCGTGGGCGTCTTTGAGAAACCTTTACTGGTGCAACTCTTGATGGTCTTTTCTTCTCTTTCATTCCCCATTCTGGTGTGTTCTGATTCGTGTCCAAAATCCTCACAAAAAATTTGATGAAGAAGTGTTTCACTTTTCAAAAAATCATGGATTTTCTCGATCATAGAGTGCAAAAATGACAAAAATTCGGAAAGAAAAATTTATGAGCGTGAATCATAATCTTCTCCAAGCTTTTGAAATAATTGCTATTTAAGTAAAAAAAAATCAGAATCAACCGAAAATTTGATTCACAGCGTTTGCAAAGATTATTCAAACAAGAAACACTCACACCGAATCATTTTATACCTCAGATACGGCGACTTTGTTGACGTTGGAGTGTTTTGAAAGTTTGGGGTTGCTTTGATTTTTTGCTGCTGACGTCCCTCATGTACGCTTCGCAGAAGACGTACTGGCTCACATTTGGATAAACGTACAGGGTGCGGCAGAATTACCGCAACAGTTTTTTTCGCTAATGTCTTACAATTTCTGTGAGGGGAATTCTAATTTTCTTTTCTGTTATTCATTCATCAAACCTTTAAGAACCTTCCCTCCAATTTTTGTTATCGAATCACCTCTTTCTGTAAAATGATAGCTGGATTACTATTTTAAGTTGAAAAAACACTTCAACTAAAAATTGAAGTGATGCATTTTTCAGAATAAAACTCTTCAAAATCTCCAGTATTCTGATTTTCTTCACTCAAAGCACTGTTAAGATCTTGAATCACACAATAATAGTGCTGGAACCGATTTTTAAGTTGATGTAGTAGTTAAATTTAAAAAAAAAACAGCAAATAAAGACCATTTGAGCCAAAGGTCTCGAGAGGAATAGTCAAAAGAAGGTTGAAATGTGTAATTCCACATGTTCAAAAAGATATATTTTTGTTTAAAAGCAAAAACAAATTGAATTCGAAAAAAAAAATGAAAATTTGCTCAAGAAATGGGAAGCAGTAACGCATTCCTAAGCGCTCCCCGTTTATGAAACGATATTTCGTGAGAAAAACATGCCACTTCCATGTCACTGCGTCAATAACTTTTCAATAATTTCAGCTTCACAAAAAGATGTAAGAAATTAATTGTAACTTTGTATCAAGATTCTGAGATATTATCAGAAGAATTTTGTGACATGAGCGAAATTTCTCTTGTTTTCTTTACCTTTCGTGCTGAATATAGGATGTAGTTCATTGAAGTCACATTCAGTGATAAAAAAAATACAATTGCCTTAGATTCACTCAATAAATTATACATCTATCGTTCAACAAAGAGTGACAGCAGTTCGTCACCCAGAGATGGTGGTAAAATCATTTTTCTGAGTGAGTTGGTAACACAAAAACCTGTTTCATAGTTCGATTTGAACTCGACTGATTACGACTCAAAAATATTTTACACCCAGATAGTTTCTCTAAACATTGACGAAAAAAGCTCTCTGAAGAATGCTATTCAAAAAATCTGATCGTGTTTGCCAGCGATGACTTGCGTTGAACCGTCGATGTAACGCAACTAGTTATAGGAGTTGTGACACGAAAATGCAGTGATTGATTTGCAAAATGTTTATGAAAAAGTATTGACATATTAATCATCTATCTTTGTGCCAAACTTGAGAGAATTTCGGAAAGTTTTCGGAAGTTTATGGTAATTTGAGTGTGCCCTATTATTCCTGCCGCACCATGTACTTTTCAACCTTCATTCATCACATTTTTACAAAGTATTGAACTTCGTTACCCTCTCGGCGAGATTGAATCAGTACCGACCACGAATACATCACACACTGGTTTCAAGTTTTTCTATGTCTTTGTTGAGAATTCTCCATTTGTCGTTGCTTCTCGGTGGAGCGCTACGTTTTCGATCAAAATCACGACGTTCCCATATCCAAAGTTTTCGGTAGGACTGTCTGAAGCTCTCCTCAGAACAAACTGGCCGTTTTGGCAAGCTCCACTTGTAGATCAATCATGTGACTGAAATCGCGAAGGAATGGAATACAATACAGTTCTTGGTTTGTTCAACAAAAATCAGAGTCCTGAGAGAGACAATAGTTGAGGAATAAAATGATTTTTCATCAGACTACCTGCGTGCGCCTACCCAAGTTGTCTTTGTTGCTTTCATCGCCATGAACGGAGGTGGAATGGAACATGACTAATTGAAGATTGTTGCTATGATCATGAATGAACTTTTCAATAATTCACACAGTTTTCTGACTCCGACTTTTTGATAAACACTTTTTAAAAATTGCCCAAATAATCCCAGCGCACCGTGTAGGATAAATTTTTCCAGATCATTTTTTTCAGAATCATCGAAATGTCTGCAATTGTCGGTTTTGAAAAGCAGAAACTCTAGTTAAAATCGGATATGACACTCAAAACACTATGATTCAAACAATCACGTGGGAAGGTCCCAATCATTATTGAACAATTTTAATTTGATCACGCCCAAATTGAACCAATCGGTTGCGACGGTTACGACATTGCTTTAGTCAATGAAACACGTTACCTTGCAAAGATCCTGAAGCACAAGATCCCACACAAGAAGTGTTCAACAAAGAAAGATGAGATCCAACTGTACCCTGAGACATCAAGACGGATGCGAGCAGAATTGGCAGCCTAGAGCAATATCAAAGAAGAAACCAAGCTCACTGGTGACAAGATCAAAAAGAAAGAACTGCTGAACCAATGCGTCATCTTAGCTTTGCTCTACGCAACAGAAACCTGACAACTGCTTCAGTCAGAGATAGGAAGACTTCAACGCACGATGAAAAAGATATGTGAAGATGCAGACATCGACTCTGAAGATTTTACTGAGTGGACATCCATGGGTCAGAAGGAAAGCAGGTTGACCTCCTCTCCAGATAGAAGCAGAAATCGAAATGGCCACCAGAGATTTCCGTACTGAAAGTTTTACAAGTGTCTTATCGCTATCTCACTTTCTCTACTAAAAACAGTTCAATATCACAGTTTATGGAAAACAATCTAGTTTAACAATATTTTTCCACATTAATAATAGTAACTTTATTCATTGAGATTAAGTTCATAAGCTTCATGAAAACCAGCAATAGCCGCCACGAGCACAGAATCATGGGATTTGAGAACCGTAGGAGAACCTTTTAAAAAGCTGCTCCGGTCAGGACAGTTGTGTTCACATAAGTCCAGATGAAACTTTTTTCCCACTGTCCAGTTGAAATGTTGATCATTGTACTTAGAATCAATCGACCTCTGAAAAATTTCATTCTATATTTCAAAGCACAATGCGTCTCACCACAGCTTTGTTTCCCTGGCTTTGAACACATTTTTGCCGTGCAATTTCCGCACTCCACTCTCTTGGATGAACTTCATTCTGAAGCTGAAGTGGTTTTTTTTCAAACAAACTGTATCTTTATCACATTTTCTCGCTCATTGTACATAACTAAACATGGCGCTTTTTTCTCGTTTCGATGTTTTTTCTGTGGAAATTTGCCAAAAATGGTGTTTTTGCCGTGATCCGGTGTTCTGAAGTTTTTTTTGATGCAGTAGAACTGACGTTAAAAATTTTTAGAATCAGAGAAACATTTTGAATAGGAGAATCAAAATCATCAACTCACAAACTTAGCTGTCTGATATTGCACAACCACCTGCATGATCCATTTTGTATGTCGTTTTGCCGTCGCTCTTCACGATATTTTGAAGAGCGACGGCAGCCCTCTTCTTCACGAAAAAATAATTGATATTCCACTGAAAATTCTGAATGTAATCTTCAAAAATTTTAACACATCATCCTCAACTTTTATCAACTTTTGCTGTGTAATTATTCTCATGCCTAGTAAGCACAAATCAGAATGTTTTTGAAAGTATAAACTTTGAAAAAAATCGTGCGATTCAAACAGTCAATACTCCATGAATTTGTGATTTTCGTAGTCCCTTTTTATGTCACTTTCGAACATGATGTTTTTCTCGCACGAGACATTCTTTCAAACAAAGTTGCGTCGCGCGGATGAGCTCTTTTAAAAAAAAAACTCACAGTTTTTTTGTATGTCGTTTTGCCGTCGCTCTTCACCATATTTTGAAGAGCGACGGCAGCCCTCTTCTTCACGAAAAAATAAGTGATATTCCACTGAAAATTCTGACTGTAATCTTCAAAAATGTTAACACATCATCCTCAACTTTTATCAACTTTTGCTGTGTAATTATTCTCATGCTTACTAAGCAAAATCAGGATGTTTTTGAAAGTGTAAACTTTGAAAAAAATCGTGCGATTGAAACAGTCAATACTCCATGAATTTGTGATTTTCGAAGTCCCTTTTTATGTCACTTTTGAACATGATGTTTTTCTCGCACGAGACATTCTTTCAAACAAAGTTGCGTCGCGCGGATGAGCTCTTTTTAAAATTTTTGTATAAAACAGAAGAATATCTAAAACTTGAAAAAATGAAGTTCATCAACTCACCGAGTCACCGAAATGATCCCGAGTTCTCTCCTATGCGCTCGGCGGCACAAGGGGCCTCTGAAATAAGCTGATCATAATTTATATACATTCACACCCAAACCTATTTTGTTCGAGAGGATTCAAATCGGAAGACCCTGAAATAGACATCTTATCATTGTTGCATCATTCACAAACCTACGATATGTAAACAAAAGTGTCTCTTTTTTGTGTTTTATTGAATATCATGATAAGTAGTTTTTTTCCATGTGAGCTTTTTTCAGCTAAGAGACTATTCAATTTTGTCACAAACTGATGTGAACATACAGTTCTTATGATGTTACACATCACCACAACGTGCCTTTCATTCTAGAAAATCAATATTCTCATTCGCATACTGTTGTTTCCTCACTTGGCATGTGTTCATCGGGGCATAGTTCGGCCCAAAAGTGAACTTCTTTGGGCAGAACATTGGAAATGTAAGAAGAAGCTCTCTTCAAACAATTTGTTATGTTTTCACTGATCATAGCATTTCAATAAGCGTTCTATTAGAAGTCTAATAATGAACTGTCAAAAATGGCTTGAAGGACGCTTAAATTCGCATGGTTATTCTTTTCTCTGTCATTCAATGCTTGTTATAGAGCTGTGATTAGTAAAAACTTAACAAAGTGTTTGAAGAGAGCTTCTTCTTACAATTCCAACGTTCTGCCCAGAGAAGTTTCACTTTTTGGGCTGAACTATGGCCCTGATGAACACGTGCCGAGTGAGGAAAGTACAGTATGCGGATGAGAATATTGATTTTCTAGAATGAAAGGCACGTTGTGATGATGTGTAACATCATAAGAACTGTAGAGTTACATGTTCACATCAGTTTGTAACAAAATCGATTAGTCTATCAGCTGAAAGGAGCTCATATGGGTCTTTGGAGCAAAAAATGACAATTTCTGATCTCCAGGCTTCTAAGTTTTTGTAAACCCTTTCCAAAACATGATTTTTATTGAAGGATTAATTGAATGACTGTTCATCAAGAGAAATTAGATTTCTCAGTGTTCTGTTTTTGTTATCTTGGTTTTTAGTGAACATGTAGTTATTTTTATACAGGTCCATTTTCGTTCCATGGACATAACTCGAGAGCTTGAAATTCTCACAAAATGTGTATCTAATTTGACTGAAAACTTTTGTTTCAGAAGTTTTTGTCATTCTCAAAAATACTTGGAAAATCAGCAAAAAACACAACATGACGTTTTTTATACACACTGTACTTCATGAATATGTGATTTTTGAAGTCCTTTTTTATGTCATTTTCGAACATGATGTTTTTCTCGCACGAGACAAACCAAGTTGCCTTGCGCGGATTACCTCATTTTTAAAAACTCACACTTTTTTGTATGTCGTCTTGCCATCGCTCTTCACGTTAACGTGTACTTGGTGTGAGTTTTCCACACACGTCAACGTGAAGAGCGATGGGATGTTCGATGGGATTGAAGTCGGCGAACTCTAAAATAGACATATTATCATTGTTGTATCATTCACAAACCTACCAAGTGTAAACAAAAGTGCCACTTTTTTGTTTTTTATTGAAGATGATATGTAGTTTTTTGAAAATTATCAATTAAATGTTCAAAAATGATGAATTTTGATGGTAGTGTAAACAGTACTCACTCGTAATGGTAATTTGTAGAATGCTTTGATCTCTTTTTTCAGAAACGTGAAAATTTCAATCGTAATTTTTTCGTATAGAACAGAAGAATATCGGAAACTTGGATGAATGAAGTTCATCAACTCACCGAGTCACCGAAATGATCCCGAGTTCTCTCCTATGCGCTCGGAGGCTTCTGAAATAAGCTGATCATAATTTATATACATTCACACCCAAACCTATTCATTTTTTCAAGTCTTTGAAACAAGTCGTAACTGTTCTGTTAACATTTTCTTTGGAGCAAACACCTCTGTAATAAGCAGATCATTGTGAGTTTTTTAAACCACAATATCTCTCGGATAAATTCAAAACTATTTTTGGAACAATTTTTCGGACATAAAGAGTTTGCTCCATGGATATCCTATCACTTTTCACACACTCAGAGATTCATAATATTTTTTTCATGAAACCCTTCTGATGGTTAGAGACACATGCATCCATATATTATTCCAATAGGTAAAGTGACTCACTGTATATGTCGTCTTGCCGTCGCTCTTCGCGTTGACGTGAAGAGCGACGGCTTCAGACGGTTGCAATTTCCAGGAACCCAACCCATGATTGAAGCTGTAAAATTTATAATGATATTCTTTTCTGGAGTTGAAGAAACTCTGTGAAAAAAGAAAAAACCGTCCTTCAACTCACCTGGAACAAGATTACCAAACTGGTGCCGGGTTGAGGCTATACCGTCTGCAATTTTTGAAATGAATGACACAAAATTTGAAATTCTCACAACTTTCAGGCTATTTTCAGACTTTAATAAGCAATAACGGGAGAGTTCTGTGCTCATTGTTCGGGGAAAAAACAAATTCCAGGCTGTACAGAGAAATGTAACAACTGTGAAAAAAGTATTTCAAAATTTCGTGCAAATACTAACGTTCAGAGTATGTAAAACTGTTTGCTCAGCAGAAATTCAACAGTTTTTTTGACTTTTATAATAACGGTGATCAGAAATACTTGAGAGTTTCATTCATATAGAAATATTTACCTTATCCAATCAAAAAATTGGAAGTATAAGTCAATTAATTGATAAAACTAATAAGCGAACTTGGACGTTCATGATACAGAAAAATATGAGTGAAAAAACGGATCAAAAAGGTATAACAATTGAGAAGTAGTAGCACAAAGAACATTGCAAGAAGAAGAAATGCCTACGTGAGGAATGCGAATGATGACAAATGTTGTTTACTTGTTTACGTACCTGTTTCGCGTTGAGCCTCACTCATGTCGTCAAGCCTCAACGGCCATCCCTTGGTATTATCACTTTCACGTTGATCCTCACTTGTGTCGTCAAGCCTCAACGGCCATCCCTTGGTATGATCACTTTCACGTTGATCCTCACTTGTGTCGTCAAGCCTCAACGGCCATCCCTTGGTATTATCACTTTCACGTTGATCCTCACTTGTGTCGTCAAGCCTCAACGGCCATCCCTTGGTATGATCACTTTCACGTTGATCCTCACTTGTGTCGTCAAGCCTCAACGGCCATCCCTTGGTATTATCACTTTCACGTTGTTCCTCACTTGTGTCGACAAGCCTCAACGGCCATCCCTTGGTATTATCACTTTCACGTTGATCCTCACTTGTGTCGTCAAGCCTCAACGGCTATCTCTTGGTATGATCACATTCACGTTGATCCTCACTTGTGTCGTCGAGCCTCAACGGCCATCTCTTGGTATGATCACATTCACGTTGATCCTCACTTGTGTCGTCAAGCCTCAACGGCCGGCCCTTGGTATTATCACTTTCACGTTGTTCCTCACTTGTGTCGTCAAGCCTCAACGGCCATCCCTTGGTATGATCACATTCACGTTGATCCTCACTTGTGTCGTCAAGGGTCAACGGCCATCTCTTGGTATCATCACTTTCACGTTGTTCCTCACTTGTGTCGTTAAGCCTCAACGGCCATCCCTTGGTATTATCACTTTCACGTTGTTCCTCACTTGTGTCGTCAAGCCTCAACGGCCATCCCTTGGTATTATCACTTTCACGTTGATCCTCACTTGTGTCGTCAAGCCTCAACGGCCATCCCTTGGTATTATCACTTCACGTTGATCCTCACTCATGTCGTCAAGCCTCAACGGCCATCCCTTGGTATGATCACTTTCACGTTGTTCCTCACTTGTGTCGTCAAGCCTCAACGGCCATCCCTTGGTATGATCACATTCACGTTGATCCTCACTTGTGTCGTCAAGCCTCAACGGCCATCCCTTGGTATTATCACTTTCACGTTGTTCCTCACTTGTGTCGTCAAGCCTCAACGGCCATCCCTTGGTATGATCACTTTCACGTTGATCCTCACTTGTGTCGTCAAGCCTCAACGGCCATCCCTTGGTATGATCACTTTCACGTTGATCCTCACTTGTGTCGTCAAGCCTCAACGGCCATCCCTTGGTATGATCACATTCACGTTGATCCTCACTTGTGTCGTCAAGCCTCAACGGCCATCCCTTGGTATGATCACATTCACGTTGATCCTCACTTGTGTCGTCAAGCCTCAACGGCCATCCCTTGGTATGATCACTTTCACGTTGATCCTCACTTGTGTCGTCAAGCCTCAACGGCCATCCCTTGGTATGATCACTTTCACGTTGATCCTCACTTGTGTCGTCAAGCCTCAACGGCCATCCCTTGGTATGATCACTTTCACGTTGATCCTCACTTGTGTCGTCAAGCCTCAACGGCCATCCCTTGGTATGATCACTTTCACGTTGTTCCTCACTTGTGTCGTCAAGCCTCAACGGCCATCCCTTGGTATGATCACATTCACGTTGATCCTCACTTGTGTCGTCAAGCCTCAACGGCCATCCCTTGGTATGATCACTTTCACGTTGATCCTCACTTGTGTCGTCAAGCCTCAACGGCCATCCCTTGGTATGATCACTTTCACGTTGATCCTCACTTGTGTCGTCAAGCCTCAACGGCCATCCCTTGGTATGATCACTTTCACGTTGATCCTCACTTGTGTCGTCAAGCCTCAACGGCCATCCCTTGGTATGATCACTTTCACGTTGATCCTCACTTGTGTCGTCAAGCCTCAACGGCCATCCCTTGGTATGATCACTTTCACGTTGTTCCTCACTTGTGTCGTCAAGCCTCAACGGCCATCCCTTGGTATGATCACATTCACGTTGATCCTCACTTGTGTCGTCAAGCCTCAACGGCCATCCCTTGGTATTATCACTTTCACGTTGATCCTCACTTGTGTCGTCAAGCCTCAACGGCCATCCCTTGGTATGATCACTTTCACGTTGATCCTCACTTGTGTCGTCAAGCCTCAACGGCCATCCCTTGGTATGATCACTTTCACGTTGATCCTCACTTGTGTCGTCAAGCCTCAACGGCCATCCCTTGGTATGATCACTTTCACGTTGATCCTCACTTGTGTCGTCAAGCCTCAACGGCCATCCCTTGGTATTATCACTTTAACGTTGTTCCTCACTTGTGTCGTCAAGCCTCAACGGCCATCCCTTGGTATGATCACTTTCACGTTGATCCTCACTTGTGTCGTCAAGCCTCAACGGCCATCCCTTGGTATGATCACTTTCACGTTGATCCTCACTTGTGTCGTCAAGCCTCAACGGCCATCCCTTGGTATGATCACTTTCACGTTGATCCTCACTTGTGTCGTCAACGCCATCAACGTTGATCATCCCTTGGTATGATCACTTTCACGTTGATCCTCACTTGTGTCGTCAAGCCTCAACGGCCATCCCTTGGTATGATCACTTTCACGTTGATCCTCACTTGTGTCGTCAAGCCTCAACGGCCATCCCTTGGTATGATCACTTTCACGTTGATCCTCACTTGTGTCGTCAAGCCTCAACGGCCATCCCTTGGTATGATCACATTCACGTTGATCCTCACTTGTGTCGTCAAGCCTCAACGGCCATCCCTTGGTATTATCACTTTCACGTTGATCCTCACTTGTGTCGTCAAGCCTCAACGGCCATCCCTTGGTATGATCACTTTCACGTTGATCCTCACTTGTGTCGTCAAGCCTCAACGGCCATCCCTTGGTATGATCACTTTCACGTTGATCCTCACTTGTGTCGTCAAGCCTCAACGGCCATCCCTTGGTATGATCACTTTCACGTTGATCCTCACTTGTGTCGTCAAGCCTCAACGGCCATCCCTTGGTATGATCACTTTCACGTTGATCCTCACTTGTGTCGTCAAGCCTCAACGGCCATCCCTTGGTATGATCACTTTCACGTTGATCCTCACTTGTGTCGTCAAGCCTCAACGGCCATCCCTTGGTATGATCACTTTCACGTTGATCCTCACTTGTGTCGTCAAGCCTCAACGGCCATCCCTTGGTATGATCACTTTCACGTTGATCCTCACTTGTGTCGTCAAGCCTCAACGGCCATCCCTTGGTATGATCACTTTCACGTTGATCCTCACTTGTGTCGTCAAGCCTCAACGGCCATCCCTTGGTATGATCACTTTCACGTTGATCCTCACTTGTGTCGTCAAGCCTCAACGGCCATCCCTTGGTATTATCACTTTCACGTTGATCCTCACTTGTGTCGTCAAGCCTCAACGGCCATCCCTTGGTATGATCACTTTCACGTTGATCCTCACTTGTGTCGTCAAGCCTCAACGGCCATCCCTTGGTATGATCACTTTCACGTTGATCCTCACTTGTGTCGTCAAGCCTCAACGGCCATCCCTTGGTATGATCACTTTCACGTTGATCCTCACTTGTGTCGTCAAGCCTCAACGGCCATCCCTTGGTATGATCACTTTCACGTTGATCCTCACTTGTGTCGTCAAGCCTCAACGGCCATCCCTTGGTATGATCACTTTCACGTTGATCCTCACTTGTGTCGTCAAGCCTCAACGGCCATCCCTTGGTATGATCACTTTCACGTTGTTCCTCACTTGTGTCGTCAAGCCTCAACGGCCATCCCTTGGTATGATCACATTCACGTTGATCCTCACTTGTGTCGTCAAGCCTCAACGGCCATCCCTTGGTATTATCACTTTCACGTTGATCCTCACTTGTGTCGTCAAGCCTCAACGGCCATCCCTTGGTATGATCACTTTCACGTTGATCCTCACTTGTGTCGTCAAGCCTCAACGGCCATCCCTTGGTATTATCACTTTAACGTTGTTCCTCACTTGTGTCGTCAAGCCTCAACGGCCATCCCTTGGTATGATCACTTTCACGTTGATCCTCACTTGTGTCGTCAAGCCTCAACGGCCATCCCTTGGTATGATCACTTTCACGTTGATCCTCACTTGTGTCGTCAAGCCTCAACGGCCATCCCTTGGTATGATCACATTCACGTTGATCCTCACTTGTGTCGTCAAGCCTCAACGGCCATCCCTTGGTATTATCACTTTCACGTTGATCCTCACTTGTGTCGTCAAGCCTCAACGGCCATCCCTTGGTATGATCACTTTCACGTTGATCCTCACTTGTGTCGTCAAGCCTCAACGGCCATCCCTTGGTATTATCACTTTAACGTTGTTCCTCACTTGTGTCGTCAAGCCTCAACGGCCATCCCTTGGTATGATCACTTTCACGTTGATCCTCACTTGTGTCGTCAAGCCTCAACGGCCATCCCTTGGTATGATCACTTTCACGTTGATCCTCACTTGTGTCGTCAAGCCTCAACGGCCATCCCTTGGTATGATCACTTTCACGTTTTTCCTCACTTGTGTCGTCAAGCCTCAACGGCCATCCCTTGGTATGATCACTTTCACGTTGATCCTCACTTGTGTCGTCAAGCCTCAACGGCCATCCCTTGGTATGATCACTTTCACGTTGATCCTCACTTGTGTCGTCAAGCCTCAACGGCCATCCCTTGGTATGATCACTTTCACGTTGATCCTCACTTGTGTCGTCAAGCCTCAACGGCCATGCCTTGGTATGATCACTTTCACGTTGTTCCTCACTTGTGTCGTCAAGCCTCAACGGCCATCCCTTGGTATGATCACATTCACGTTGATCCTCACTTGTGTCGTCAAGCCTCAACGGCCATCCCTTGGTATGATCACTTTCACGTTGATCCTCACTTGTGTCGTCAAGCCTCAACGGCCATCCCTTGGTATGATCACTTTCACGTTGATCCTCACTTGTGTCGTCAAGCCTCAACGGCCATCCCTTGGTATGATCACTTTCACGTTGATCCTCACTTGTGTCGTCAAGCCTCAACGGCCATCCCTTGGTATGATCACTTTCACGTTGATCCTCACTTGTGTCGTCAAGCCTCAACGGCCATCCCTTGGTATGATCACTTTCACGTTGATCCTCACTTGTGTCGTCAAGCCTCAACGGCCATCCCTTGGTATGATCACTTTCACGTTGATCCTCACTTGTGTCGTCAAGCCTCAACGGCCATCCCTTGGTATGATCACTTTCACGTTGATCCTCACTTGTGTCGTCAAGCCTCAACGGCCATCCCTTGGTATGATCACTTTCACGTTGATCCTCACTTGTGTCGTCAAGCCTCAACGGCCATCCCTTGGTATGATCACTTTCACGTTGATCCTCACTTGTGTCGTCAAGCCTCAACGGCCATCCCTTGGTATTATCACTTTCACGGTGATCCTCACTTGTGTCGTCAAGCCTCAACGGCCATCCTTTGGTATGATCACTTTCGCGTTGATCCTCACTTGTGTCGTCAAGCCTCAACGTCCATCCCTTGGTATTATCACTTTCACGTTGTTCCTCACTTGTGTCGTCAAGCCTCAACGGCCATCCCTTGGTATGATCACTTTCACGTTGATCCTCACTTGTGTCGTCAAGCCTCAACGGCCATCCCTTGGTATGATCACTTTCACGTTGATCCTCACTTGTGTCGTCAAGCCTCAACGGCCATCCCTTGGTATGATCACTTTCACGTTTTTCCTCACTTGTGTCGTCAAGCCTCAACGGCCATCCCTTGGTATGATCACTTTCACGTTTTTCCTCACTTGTGTCGTCAAGCCTCAACGGCCATCTCTTGGTATGATCACATTCGCGTTGACCCTCACTTGTGTCGTCAAGCCTCAACGGCCATCCCTTGGTATGATCACTTTCACGTTGATCCTCACTTGTGTCGTCAAGCCTCAACGGCCATCCCTTGGTATGATCACTTTCACGGTGATCCTCACTTGTGTCGTCAAGCCTCAACGGCCATCCTTTGGTATGATCACTTTCGCGTTGATCCTCACTTGTGTCGTCAAGCCTCAACGTCCATCCCTTGGTATTATCACTTTCACGTTGTTCCTCACTTGTGTCGTCAAGCCTCAACGGCCATCCCTTGGTATGATCACTTTCACGTTGATCCTCACTTGTGTCGTCAAGCCTCAACGTCCATCCCTTGGTATTATCACTTTCACGTTGTTCCTCACTTGTGTCGTCAAGCCTCAACGGCCATCCCTTGGTATGATCACTTTCACGTTGATCCTCACTTGTGTCGTCAAGCCTCAACGGCCATCCCTTGGTATGATCACTTTCACGTTGATCCTCACTTGTGTCGTCAAGCCTCAACGGCCATCCCTTGGTATGATCACTTTCACGTTTTTCCTCACTTGTGTCGTCAAGCCTCAACGGCCATCCCTTGGTATGATCACTTTCACGTTTTTCCTCACTTGTGTCGTCAAGCCTCAACGGCCATCTCTTGGTATGATCACATTCGCGTTGACCCTCACTTGTGTCGTCAAGCCTCAACGGCCATCCTTTGGTACGATCACTTTCACATTGAGGACTACATCACCAACATCACTGCGAGAATCGAGCCGATCTTTGCAAACTCTCCAAAAACACCGCGAGAAACAACTCAAGAACACTGAAGTCACACGAGATATGCGTTATATTAATTAGTAGTCACTTTGTACTTAGAAATTTGCTCGTATTATGCTTTTATTCATCATAATTCAACCAGCTACATTTGCTATTGCTGGCATTGGCCTGGTCATCCTTTGTTTATTATTAAAATAAACAATATCATCATCAAGAAACTGATTCAACAAAGTCATATTGGAAAAGTGTGAGAATTTTGATTATAGGGTACAAAAAAGATGATAAATCTGTAATAGTTTACTGAAATTTTGAATTTTTGTAATCATTCGGAGCAAATCTTTTTTCTCTATACATTGAAAAAACAAGCAAGTACCCTATGTGATTGCAACGAAAGTTATGAGCAGATCTGACGTATTTGGGTTCGGCTCATCAAAACTACTGGTACACAAAATTCGAGATGAAACGGTTCACGGGCAACCTAACGCACTTTTTGGTTGTTCCTGGTCAATTCTCTCGTGAATCGTCTCAGATATCGGGAGCCGGAAAATTTGTGATAAATAGTCTCCAGATTTTTCAAACACGGTAAAGATGATCTAACTGTATTCAAAAAGAGCTTCACCGACCAATTTTCAGATTCAATGTCGAAAATCTGAAATAAAATATCATCGTTTGGAATTTCGAGGTACATACATGTGAAGTGTAATCAATTTGATTTTATTTTCTAGTTTGTATTCATAAACTGCATTCTTTTTCATGAATAATTTACTATTTTTAGTTTGTTAGTTGTAATAACGAGAAATATGGAATAGAAAGTAATGACAAGCTATGAAACTTCACTGAAAAGTTACAGATAGTAGCATTTTCGTAACGGTGATAAATCATTTCCAGAGAAAATAGGAATACAATTCTTGATTTATAACGAAACATCATTGAATTTATGGAAAGTCGATGAAAAGGGTGAAAAAGAAATTGAACACCTCATGTGACTCTGTTTTTTCACCTTAACTCGGGAAATCGTTCGGTGAAACAATTTCTTCGAAAAGTTTTGTCGTCCTCAGCTGGTTCTAATATTCAAAAAACCATTCAGACATTGAAGATACTGATAGGGTAAGTTCCGTGGGGTTTGGTGCAATTCAATTTAGACTGAATTATCTCTCAAAACAATATGAGCTTGAACTATTCTTTTCTTCTATGCAAACAATCATCTATAATTGGAAAATGAAGGTGTTGTCAAAAGAAAATCAGACTGGCTTCAAAAAGAAATCTAATGACTAGCTTCATATTTTAAATATAGAAAAAAAAATACTGAATATATACGAAGTAATGAAAGCTCTGTCATATAACAAACTTCAACTCATTATAAGCAACGAGGAATCGGTTGAAATGTTGTTTTTAGCTAACCAGTGTCTTGTTAAATAGAGCCAAATTTCAACTGATTTTTTTTTTTAAAAGTCAATGATAAATTGGCTGAAAAAATGAGTTTCTTAATTTAGTGAGTGAGAAATTTAGTTTTTTCATCATAATTTTCTGATTCTGTTAAAAACACACAACTTCGAAATTACTTTTATTATTCAAAAAAAAAACAGAAAAAAACTCATTATCTGCCAGAAGGTTTAGACTTATTGAACGATAGAGATAAATCAAATTCAATACATCCTGTATTTTAAAAATTTGAACGATCCCGGTTTTAAAGTTTCTCTCTGTGAGATTTGAAAGAAATTAGGTCCAAAGTTTTTGACTAGAATATGACGCATTGGAACGAATGGGTGAAAAAGGGCAAAAGGGAAAAAGCAGACACGCAGACACGCAGACACGCAGTCATGCCCCCAAGTCTGCATTTTGTCGTCGAATTTTCATTATTATTTTTTTCTTTATTTTTATACTCTTTCATTTTTCATTCCACTATTTCAGGCAGATGACGATTGCATGTACCTCTCGTGTCATCAATAGTAGTTATATTACATGCTGCCAGGAGTTGGATGTCTTCTACTAAGCTGAGATTCATTCGGTGAGTTACATTTCTCAAATCGAATATAAAAATTATAATGCTTCGAATGTGAAATAACAATTTCCAGATGGACGAAGAATAAAAACAGAGTTCCTTCAATGGTGGTGTCCACTTCAAGCAGTTTATATTTCTACCATCATTCGTCGCAACTTTTGCATTTTTCTGTCGGAATGACCTAATACAAGTCCATCTGAGTATTTAGTAAGTTATTTTTTTATTAACAACTAAAACTTTCATTTCAGAGAAAGAATGCAGATGACGATTGAATTCATTTATCGTGTCATTAACTGCGATCATCTAATACCGTCAGAATTGACAGTGGTACGAAGCATAATTTCTGATGCACCCCATTTCTTCGAAGATTGTCAACAGTGCCTACCAGATCCTCAGTCATGCCATTCACCAATCTTCACTGGCATCAACTTTTTTGTTTACATGTGTTTGAAAAATAAAATTGAACCGTAGTAGATCTGTTTATTCATCGATACATACAGTTTTTTAGATAGATAAAATAAACACCAAACAGAAGTGTTGAGACGAGATAGGTTCTCCCAACAACGATCGCAACGTTCTTGCTCTGAAATGAAAGTTTTGGTTGATAAAAAAATTAACTTACCGAATATTCTGATGAACTTGTATCAGGCCATTCCGCCAGAAGAATGCAGAAGTTGCGACGAATGATGGTAGAAATATAAACTGCTTGAAGTTGACACCACCATTGAAGGAACTCTGTTTTTATTCTTCGTCCATCTGGAAATTGTTATTTCACATTCGAAGCATTATAATTTTTATATTCGATTTGAGAAATGTGACTCACCGAATGAATCTCAGCTTAGTAGAAGACATCCAACTCCTGGCAGCATGTAATATAACTACTATTGATGACACGAGAGGTACATGCAATCGTCATCTGCCTGAAATAGTGGAATGAAAAATGAAAGAGTATAAAAATAAAGAAAAAAATAATAATGAAAATTCGACGACAAAATGCAGACTTGGGGGCATGACTGCGTGTCTGCGTGTCTGCGTGTCTGCTTTTTCCCTTTTGCCGTGAAAAAGTCGTTTCAAACAATGTGTGTTGCAGAAGCCAAGGGGCCGTGCATGCGCGTCGAGTGCTAGCACCAGCGTCTCCCAGCGACCAATCGATATTTACCGCCTGTCACTTTGTCATCAACCGCACTTTTCACATTCTCATTTACCATCTTTTTCTTTCCGTTCCTTCACGTTGTATACACCTTTGGAACATTGCAGACCCGCTGTGTGGGTTTTCTTACTACGTGATAAAGATTGTTGGCTACTTGTGAATCACACAATATGGAACCAGCGTAGTTACTTCGAAGACAAAAACGTTTTAACACAATGTGAAAAAAAGTCCAATAAAAAACTTGGACAGTACATATAATTGAGGCTTGCCTGCATAATTCGTCTGTAGGAGGTGGAATACAATTACCTCTTCACCCACGTCTCTGTTTATTCCCGGGTTTTACTTGTAAGAAAGAGAAACTAGCTTTGAAGGATAATATAATAAATTTTTGAGCGCAGTTCGCGGGGAAAAATGTCTCACATTAGAAGTGTCGTATTCTCGGTGCCGAGTTTGAGTTTATTTTTCCGGATTAGGAATTTAAGTCTTGTTTTCCTGCTTCAAAGATTCAATAGTAGAAAAAAAACCGTGATACAATAAGATTATCTGCAGTTTAAGTTGTTCTCCACGTGAAAAAGGTAGTTTTCAATTTCTAATTCCTGTTTCAATTTAAAAGATTATTCAACTCTTCTATTCTACCGAATCAATGTTCCATTTCAAATGTTTCCAACATTCTCATCATATTTTTACAGCTATGTCTACCTTCGTGACAACCCATGGAACCAGAGCACCCATACTCCTTGTTAGAAATTATCCTTCCACTTTCGAAGAGGTCAGTTTCTTTCAGACAAAAATTTTGACACGAGTTTCAGTTTGATGTCTACATGATTTTCAAAAATTATGGTGAAGTCGACAATATTAGAATGGGAAACAGAGATGGAGACTTCTGGTAAGTCGTTGTAGTGTTCAATTGTTCATTTCATGGGTTTTCAGCATAATTATGATGAGCAGCATTCTCGAAGTTGAAAATGTCCTCTCACACCTCAACGATGGCATACTCCAAGTCGATGGGCTTTTGTTGGTTGTGAGTTTTTGATCTTTATTATAAAACACTCCATTTGCTGCAAATATGTTACAAAAGTTTGAATAACGACAAGGAGTAGTCTTCGAAAAACGGGGTTGAATGAACCGCTCTGAAAACCAAAAATGAGAACTGTCTCGGTCATGAGAATCGTTTTGAAAAATTAAAAATGAATAACAATGTCAGTAATGACTAAACGTTGATGTTATCATTTCAATCAGGATATTCATATCAATACCAACCAGTGTCGAGTTTATTTTGACCGTAATTTAGAATTGTTGTGATAATTAAAAAGGTCGGTGAGTTAGGAATAGTGACGAAGAAAAGAACAACAATTACAAGATCTGTCGCCAATAGAATGTGAGAGTTGTTTCTGAAAATATCCGGAACTGTTGTCCTCTGTAAGAGTAGAATATAACAGTTAGTATTTCGAGAAGCTTGTCATCAAATTTCCAAAATTGATAAGAAATAGAAGATCGAAACGGCCAGAATCGGAAAAAAGATTGAAGGCCATGTTAGATCAAAAACCGTCAATAACTTCTAGTGTACCGAATGGAATGGCCGTCAACATCCACCAGCAGAACTAGTACGAAAGCCTCTTAAGAAGCCAGATTTTAGAATTTTCACCAAGATTTTGAAGATTGGCAGTGAAGTATCGGTGAGTTTTTCCCGTTAAATGACACTGCAACAGTCAAAACTCGCAAGAAATATACAATTCTTAATTTTTTGAGTCTCATATGACTCATAGTGATTCTTTCAGGCCAAAGTGGTTGAACATCTCCCGACAGATTTCGCGAAAGCTGACACGGAACCAACATTTGCAGTTCAAATTGCAGACGATGAAGATGTCGAAGATTATATACACAGAGTGTCCATTCAAATTAAAGAACACTGCAAAAATAAAGAACCAAGCACAAACGTTGTGGTATGTTGTGATTCGAACTAGCAGGTACGAGTTACTTTTTAGGTGTCAAATGAATATTTCTACAAGTACCAAGACGAATTCTACCGCGCGAGACTTCTCAATCCTTCCATCTTGTACCTCCTTGATGCCGGATTTGCAGTCGATCTGGTTGCCGAGAACGTTTTCGACATGAAGTCGATTTTCACAAGCTTTCCAGCGACGGTATGTTATATTGATTTGAAAATAGAAAGAATTTATAAAACAAACAATAATTATGTTGATCTTTCGACTCGTACGAGGCGAATTATATAATTCATCTGTGCCTTTGAAGATTCTCCATCGATACAAACTCATTTAGACTGCAATCTGCAAGTTGGAAGGAGTCACATGGAAAATTCGGACTTTCAAAAAGTTTCGATCAGTAATGAAACAATGCTGCGGCAACGTCGGTAGTTTGAAACTGGTGACAACCGATTTCAAGGACGGCATCAACTATGTGGCGGTCTTTGTCAACAATGGTGAAAGTGTTTTAGTTCAAGTAAAATTTTTGATCTTTCAGATAATCTTGCGACCCTCTTGCAAGAGAAAGGACTCTGCAAGTACGAAACCACCACCGGACCCAGAGTGAATGTGTACAATCAAAAGACCATGTACGAGATCCGTGAAGAAGCGGCAAAGGTAAGATTTAAACGTTTTTGTAAATAAAAAAACTAAATGAAGTCAATCTCAGTGCCGAGTCATTTCTCGACCGTTACTAGTAGTTGTCAGAAAAAGGGTCGGTTCCAAAGGTTTCCAGCATATTCTTGTCGTTTCTTTTCGAAGATATGTATAAGGTGACAATCGGAAATTTCTCCGGAGTGTTGGTTATGACGTACTTCAATAATTGAAAAATAAGCTAATAACAAATTGTACGTTTTCCTACAATCCTTACAAAATCTTCGTCCTGCATAAATTAATTATAGATTTGGCTTGCTTGAGTTTTTACTAAAAAAAAAACTAGATGCATTCTCATTTTTTTTGTCAAAGTAACAAAATTTTCAGAAGAAGTTGGACGCTAAAGGACGATCAATCTTACGCAGCGTGAAGAACCTTCACATTAATGCTTGATTCTGTTCGATTTTTGTATTTATTTTCGTACCGTGCTCTTGTTACTGGTGATTTTATGGGTTTAAAATGAATGATGAATTGGAAACATGTTGTTTCTTCTATAAAAGGAATCTTACAACTCACAGAACATCAAAATTCATAGTAAAAACTGACGAATTGTGAAAGAATTGATGTGGAACATACAACTTCGCCTATTGTTGCAGAATGCGGAGAGATAATGTAGATTCGAGTTGGTCTTTTTGAAACAATGATTGATGACTTCCGCATATTCCGCATTGGATGTTATCGGAGGTGGATCGGAATTCGATAGTTTTCATTGAATTTTGACCGTTCCGAGAAATTCGTTTATTGTCGGTGAGCTCGTGAATGAGTTTTCAGAATATTAATCGGTTGTAATTCATTCTCATTGATCTCACAAAACTGATTTTTTATTAGAAGTCCGAAATGGAAATGTCGAGAACGAGCTTTCTGAACGGGAATCCTAAAAAACAAGAATAAAAAATGTTCCGGACGGTTTTTGCTGATTAGGTATTTCCTTACGCTTCAAGTATCTCCGTTTTTCAAGATCTGCAGAGAGCTGTGCTTGATCAAAGATTGACTGTGGTGGGTCTCCCTGTTTGTTTTTTGTCTTGCTTGGAATTCGTTCATTGGAGACTGTCGCATTGGTCGTTCGATGTCTCATTGATACAAGCTGATGATTCGGAATCAGTCATCGCCGTTCTACAGAGCATATGACAACTTCATATAAAACATACAGTGACGAACATAAACATCTCCAATTTTGTTTTTTGACATTATCTCAGCATTATCTATCTCATTATCGACATGTTCAGTGTTTGTTTCGTCAGAAAAATGCGTCAGTTATGCGAAGATTGTTCTCAACTCTAAGCTCAGAACATGTTCAAACTTTTTGGTAATACTATCTGTATGAGTAGTTCAAAAGAATAAACAGAGAAAAATCATTGAAAGTGGAATCCTCACTTGTATTTTGATACTTCCAAACACTAATTCAATAAAATTCAAATGTTTTGGCCACTCATAAGCTCTGAATTCGTGCGAACCTCATTATTACGTTGAGTTTGGAAAATGAACTTTGAATGAATGATTTTTCTTTTCCATGAGGAGAGTCGTTTCTACGGAATTCGGGAATTTTGATGTGAAGGTTGAGGACGCAGGTCCAATAACACGTTGAAGTTTGACGTGTGTACCAGACCTACTTGACACAAAGGACAGATAACGAGTTTCTGGATTTAATTCTTTCTTTCTGTTTTTCTGAATTTTTTCTGATTCTTCCTGGATATCACTGAATACCAGGTACACTTCAAAGAGTTCCAATGTTCACAGGGAAGAATGTTCCTACATTATCATTTCATACACTGTTGGCTGAAAAATTATCTGAATACGGTTACAGATGTCTAAAGTATCTTCTGTCGAAAATTGAAACCAAACGAACGATTGATTGCTGAGGTATTGTCGAAAAACCAAACGTGGAAATGCTCATGTTTGCCATCGCATGTACGTTCCGAATTCTTCATGAGCCTCGATGCTCTATTGTTTGAAAAATTGGTGTAACTCTAAATTTTCAGATTGTTACAGACGTCACATGATGGAGTAAAAAAAGTGAAAGATGAATGAAGCAGGGAACAAATAATGTGTCATCGGACCATTAGTGTCTGAATAAACTGACTGTGGGCTGTCACTTAATGGACCATCTGAGGGCGTGAACAGAAAATGTTTCATACTCTCACAAAGTAACAATCGTCTTAGTACCAAGTACTCAGTTTTTAATAACTGTACCTATGATTCTTATCCAATAGTATTCTCATTCACCAAATGAGAAAGTTTGATTATGGCAAGTCATTATTCGAGCACCTGAACATGTTTGATTTCTAACCATGTCTATCCACCAACAGTGAATCGCTCAACTATGAACAGCTGAAAATAACCATGAATGGAATACCATCTTGAACTCACTCCAGATGTTCACATCACTACTCAACAAACTCCTCACACTTCGTACAGAATGTCCACTATACAACATGATTCTAATTTTAAGCCAGTCATACCATTCAGACAAGTCATATGTGAACGTTTTGAATTGAATTTCCTCTTTCCAATATATGCCATTCTCCTTGAAGTTGGTGCTTTAATTCTCTATAATGACAAAAGAGAATTTCAGTTCTTTGTCTAACGAAATAGTACAGTTGATTCTGTGAGCATCAAAATAAGAGCAGTCTTCGATGACACATCACTGATGTCACGTCCTACACTATTGTACAATTTTCTTACATTTCTTCAAAACAATTTCTGCGATGGTTTACAGACCACTCGAATAAGGTATTCATATTTTCTCGAATAAAATTTTCGAAAATTAAAACGATTTAAAACTCGAACAAAATTTATTCGCTTTTCGATTCAACTATTCGCTTCAGAGACTTTCTTGCTGAATGATCAAACATTTCAATTAATTTTCAACCCAAATTCTTGAAATAAATCACTGAAAAGCCAATCAGAGTCCTATACCGTTCTGAGATTCTCCCTCTGGCAAAAAGCAAAAAAAATAGACATTAATGTGAAAAAAAGTTCAGCAACTTGAGTATTTCTATAAGCCCAGCACGAGAGAAAAAAATGTTAAAAAATACTTTATTTTTGTTCAAGGAATTTGAACGAAAAAGCACCATAAAATCTCACTATTAGTGAAATAAAACAAGCACACAAAGCCGCGAAGTGGAGGTTACCACCGCGCTTGACTTTTCTTCTTGGGTGGTCTGAACTCGGGGACACTCCATCTTTTCCCTCTCTTCATATATCGCCCCAAACAAATCTGTATCGATCAGAAGTATTATGCTTCTATATTAATCACAGATTTTTCCCAAGTTTTCTAAAACAAAAATGACATTTTAAAAATTGTTCTATTTCTTTTATGTTATCCAGCCCCTGACTTTTATTTGATATTGAGCTCAAAAAATGTTGGAAAGTGCTATTTATTCGTGAAGAATTTTAATTTTGCTTTGAAATTTTCAAACCATCCTAAATAACGTTTCCTCGCTAAGCTACAAACTCAATTTCTCATAAGTACAAATTGAACGCTCGTAATATCTTTTCGTTTTATATGATTATGAACATAAATAATTAACATGAAGTCAGAAAAATTATAATACAGTTTTGTTGTCACACCGCTTGTTTTCATTGATTCGCAGGGAAAAAACACAAAAAAACCAACCCGCGCCATGAGCGCATGATGTCTTGCTATTGATCTGATTGTTTTCGGACTGGGTGGTCCAGGGATACCCACGCTGCATAGTGACCCTTCTCTCTCTATCTTCTCAGTCATGTCGGACTGAACAAGTTTCTGTGTTTCTGACATTGTGGAAAGTCCATTTTAAAAACTGAAATTGAACGCAAATTAGCTTTTCAATTATTTAATATTTTTCTTTTAATAAAATGATTATTAATTTTATTTGAACTTTACCTATATTTTGTGAGAAGTGCTAAAACTTTCTCAATAATCAATTTGTTTGGGAAAAAACTCAAAAATTACAAACTCGCAACACAGGTGTATAGTATGTATTTGTAGCTCAGCAGTGCTCTGATAGTTTTCTGATTTGGCGGTCCTTGTCGACCCACGCTGAGTAGCGTTCCTTCCTGCTCTAATACTTCATTTACTTATCACAAAGTAAGCTTCACATATTTTTCTCTTGATTCTAACTTCGAAGTAGTTTTTCTCAATATTTTTTGTCGAGACATGAACGAAATTGTCATTTGCCAAAATGTACAAGCTGAACGGTCATTATTGCCAGGCGTTATTTTCTTTCCGTTTCACACATTTTCGTCTCATCATAAACATAAATCAACGTTGTTTTCTCGAACAGAATAAATTTCTGCGTTCAATTCACTTTCCCACGTATTTTCTTTGAAAGAAAAATCAACTCGCAACATAAGCGCATGCAGACTTTCTATTGATCCGATCATTTTCTGACTAGGTGGTCCTGGTCAACCCACGCCAATGAGCGACCTGTCTTGCACTAATATTACTCTTATCTATTCCAGAATGGACTCCGCATCAACTTCTTCTGTTTGTGAACACGAGGAAATTGAGTGTGAGGTAAGTTTTTCATTTATTCTTTCACGAGTGAAAAATAAATTGATTTTGTTTTCGAAAACAATTGTCAGAGTTTTTATTTTAGAACGTGGTTGAATTAATTTTTGATTTTCGCCTAAAATGAAATTGAATTATTTTTCAGGTTAGTGAAGACAATAAGACCATCGTCTTGACACCAAAGTGGTATGAAGAATTAGTGAAAAGTGAGAATTAAGATGAGTTTGTTTCAACAAAGTTTTCAGAAGGACCATCTTTCATGAAAGTACTGATGGAGCCAGTTGTTATGGAAAAGATGCTGTCTCATTTACCGGAGACAAAGGTGAAATTTAAGTTTAAAATTTTGCGGAAAATCGAACCGTTTCCATTTTTCAACAAAAAACAGTAAAATTATCTCTCAGGACAGAAACAGCTTGTCATGCACGTGCCGTGAAGCGAGCAAAGCAGTTAGTACGGTGGTTCGTTTTATGAAATTTATTGCAACTCGTTAACTCCAAATGTAATGTTATTAACGCTGCATTTTGACATCTTTGAGTTGTTAACAAGCTGCGGAAAAACGTAAATTCAGAGAAACTCAGCAAACAGCAACAATAGTCCAATTCTGATTGGGCTGAACAACGTTCTGATCTCGCGAAAATTAAAAGAATTCATTAGGTTAGTATTCTCAAAAACCAATTTATTTCTGAATACCAGCCCCGATTCTTACATCGCGCTGAGCAAGAATCTGGAGCCAGCACCTCTCCGCCTCTACAAAAAAGCAATTTATATCAGATTCGATGTGAGTTCATTAAAAGTAACTTGTTGTACAGAAGAATATTTCAGATGGTGCATGGACTAGTGAAAGACCGTTTGGAGAAGAGCAAAGACCACCAAAGAAGAATACCAGGGGTCTACGAGGTTTGTTGAGAATTCAGTACAACGTGTATGTTTATGATAATTTCAGTGGTCTGTAACAGTGAATGTGCCCAGTTTCATATTGGAACCTTTTTTGGTGAGATTCGGAAAAACTGGAATATATGACATGTTTTAGATTCCTGTGACGTATAGTCAATTGGATATGTGGGACTGTTTGAGACAACTAGGTGTGAACTAATTGTATTTATGATGTGACAAGTATCAATTCAGAGTACTTTCTGGCTAAGATCCAAAACGACACCGACATCGAAGATGTGTACGTGGACGCGAAGTTCGACAGATATGAAGAGTATCTAGAACATGTGAGCTTTATTGATTGAAGGAAATAAAAGAACAACTCAGATACCGTCAGAATCAAGCGCAAACATAGCGACAGACGTTTTTGGTGTGGTACTTAGAAGATTCCACAGCACAATCAGAGGAGTCCATTTTCTCAGAGGAGCACTGGACGAGAGAGTTGTAGAATACGGTGAACTCAAAACGAAAAAACGGTAAACCATGTTTTAGTAAAACTTCTCCGCACAGGTCAAGTGACCAGATTTTCTGTCAGGCCATCCCAGTTCAAAGTAGGAAAGGTATGACTTTATTAGTCAGAATGAAAAAACACCCTCAGAAAAAAAAGAGTCCTGCACTAGACAAGCTGATCAATCACTTCCTCTACAAGCAAAAATCAATGCAGGAAGTCGAATTTGGAGTTTTGTATGAAGAGAATGAACTCAAAAGATTCTTGGAATTGGATTTTGAAACAGACCTCGCGTCTTGCGTTTTCTATGAAGATGGGACCATGTAAGTTTTCATCAAATGAAAACATCTGAAAAACAATAATCTTGAATAAACACGTACAAATTCCAGAATGAACCCGCGAACCCCAGATTTGTCTGAAATCAAAGCAAAAAAACTGAAGATCACATACAGAGGCAGCAACGTTCGGGTATATCAATCGCCAACATCTTTTGAGAAAATTCCACAGTGTGACCACTCTAAGGTACAGTTTACTACACTCATAACACTTGAAAACATCATTTTCAGATAGAAGAAGTTTTTTTCGATTTTGGAGCAAAGATCCCCATCGATAGCTATGATTTTATACACCGTGAGTTTTTTTCAAGACCACAACCAATGTTTGTCTTGCAGACCACTGCGAATTGGAGTCTCTCAGAAATTGTAGAATGATTTTACATGGTGGATCTGGAATAAGTGCTTCCTATGCGACAAACGGATTTTTCGACGAAGTCAAATTCATTGGATCAGCAGATGGGAGAAAAGTAATGTTTCAATTTTAACAGTAGAACTGTGAGAATTTTTTTGACTGAGAAAAATTATGAGGAATAATTATAATTTGAAAAATAAAACCATTTTTTTAATCGTAAGCAAAATGTTAGAGAAGTGGATCTCAAACCTCGCTCCACCCCAGTCGACCTGTGATTGGGCAGTGGGAAAGATTATAGCGCTTTCTGTAGCTGAGAGCCTCCTGGACAACGTACACTTCTAACAGACATTGACGATCAGCGTTATTGCGGTCCAAAGCTTCGGTTTTGTTCAACAGTAACATTTATGAAGTTGTTATGTAAAAATTCCTGTTGGCCCTGTTTTATGTGACATCACAACATTTTTCCTGACAAGCATAGGTCAACTGAAATTCTTTCGCCAGTGGACCGCTCAATATATGTAAATAGTTCGGTTAAGAAGTGATACGTCCTAATATCTGCGTCCGTTTCACTTTATTGTATGTCAATTTCCATTCAGTATTTGGTAATGGAACAATGACCCATAAATAAGGGAATCACAAAATAGTCACATTTCAGAAGTTTGATCATCTACCACAGGGTGAGAGAAAACTATTAGCTGTCTATGATATGTCGCAATGTTCGGACGAAATTGAAGGACAAGTCGACACACTACTTCTCGATGCATACAACGTCTTTACGTTGGGTTCAATAATGAAGAAATTCGTCGAACATTTCAAGGCATTTGAGTTCACGTTAGAGAACTTCTACTTGGAGATGTTTATAAGTCATGGACACATGATAGATGTTCTGGAAGTGTTTCCCCACGTCCGGCTCGTGATGAGAAATCATCAGCCACATTTGCGCTGCTCTAGAGAAAGGTATGTTTTGCCCGGTTTTTGAGCTTTTGCATAGTTAAATTTTCAGAGAAGATGATTTTGATCACGGTGTTGGCAGAGTTATCAAGAAACAGCATGAGATGCACATACTGTTAAACGAGCCTTTGCCACCTTTTCCAAAGCGGCGGAAACTTTCACACTTCCGAGTACGTGAGGACATTGGAGTCAAAAACGAAGATGAGCAATTCGTTTGAAATTCAAGGAAAAAACTTTGCTTTTTCGTAGGTTATCGACTTTGGTTAGAAGTTCCTTCCTAAGTTTCATCACAGTCGTAGGTATCAGTTGTTTTAGTGTTCATACCAGTCATGGTTTTCATGTATATCGATTCCGTTTTTCATTCAATTTCAGAGTGAACTAGGCGTATGTAACTCTATTCAAAAGCTACGAGCTTTTTAAGTTTAAGAATCTAATATTCTCAGAATCCCAATTTTTCTCCTGTTCTTTGTTTAAACTCTGTGAAATAATGATCATATGACGAAAATTGTGTGTTTTTTATAGCAACGTGTCATCAACGTCCCCAATTCCAGCTTTAATATCAATTACACGAGTTAGTGTTTTACAAACGTGTTTTTTAACCACGAGCTCTTAATAATTCCTCACCCTACATTTCTCGTTCTTCCCGTTGAATTGTTTCAATAAAAATTCATACATAATCCATCCTTTCTGTATCTTGTGATCAATTTTGAAGTCAACAATTTTCCACGATTGATCAATAGTAGTTTTTTTCAGTCCTTTGTGGATCTGAAATGAAAACTGAGAAACAAGATGGAATGGAATGAAATTTATGTACGGTGAGAACTGTTTACAAAAAGTAAAACGGCTGGAAGATTGATGTCAAATTTCAGTTCTGCTTGAAAACTTCTACTCAAAATCGACTCTTTCACAGCTACCTCAGTCACGTATTGACGGTTCGTTTTCAAATTCAATTTTTTAAATTACAAGTTTTTACGTGAATAGTACAGTTTTCAAAGTAGTTTCCAAGTTTTTGCTATATCAAGCATCTTTAGATGGGTGACATCATCTTTTTGACAAATATACTGTCCCTAGATTCTAATTTGTTGTGTTCTTGCCCTTGCGCTTCATTTTTGTTCTCCAGAAACACAAAACTGTATAGTTGATCTAAAACGGAATCTTGCCGCCGACCAGACCAATTGGAATAATTTGAATGATCACATTATGCTCCACGTCTAGGGAAATTTCTGTATAAAAGCAACCGATTGTCGACTGTCAGTATCCTTCTTCTCACACCTTCACAGGTGAATCTACAGTGATTTCACTCCATCTATTCTAGTTATGTACTACCTTCAGAAGAAACGTTAAGTGTACTAGTGAATCCGGTGAGATGAAGTTGAATTCTTGTTTTGGTGAGCAGATTTAAAGAAAACATGGTAATCTCAACTTTTCTTGTCTGCTTTGTCATTATCACTACATTGAGTCAGTCAGTTTGAGAAACGTTTCATAGGATGAATTGGGTCAAGTTCGAAGAGAACCAGCAAAATTCAATGAATTTCGGTGAGAACCTTTGTGAAAAAACTTCAGGGCGTCCCCCAATGCCGTGCATGTGAGTTTCTTCTATTAGAACTAACGATGCACACACTGGAGAACGCCGGGAAGACGGCGGACTGGGTCAGGAGAGAAATTAAGCAGAATCCAAATGACAGGTTGAAGGACTTCAAAGCTTTCCCCAATGCACCCTCTTCATATTACTACAGTCAGAATATGCAGTGCGTGCATCGGTGAACGCCAGGAAATCGGTTGTGGGAGGGTTGGGTTGGGTGTGTGAATTGTACAGGGATACTCCAGACTTTTCCAGTCCAGGGGATAGGGAACGAACGAATCTGGTACCCAGACCACTACGACTAATCAGCTCACTCTGCTCGGGAATTCTGATCAGTGGTGATGGTTTGTGTGCCAGATATGGGGGTCTTGTGAACTGGAAAGCTGGATTGTGATTTAGATTGCACTGAGACTATATTTATACGGTCCAGAAAGTAGGCGTGGCCTCCCGTTGGCACAATATACAGCTTCTGGGATTGTAAGGTGTTACCAATCAACTGATGCGACACTTATGTGTCACACACAGAACGGCCTGGGAACTAGAAGTGAGCGAGAGTTCATGTAAAATTTGATGGACTGATATGATGGGTAGTCGAGAAAGTATTCCCTTATTTATCTTATCCTATTTTTGGGATAAAAATTCTTCATGGTCCCACGAATGAGGAGAAAAAAATGATGATTCTGAAAACTACGGCCTTGGAGCACACGCGCATAGTTGTGTTAATATACTTATGGCTAACCTTGCGTACTCCACGATGTCATGCATTATCTTTGATTCACATTCTGCCGCCAGAATCAAATTTCATCCCATTTTTAACATATTTTGGTTATTTGTAATACTGTATCAGTGGGTTTTGACCAATTTGTCGATAACGAACTGAAAACCCCACAAAGATTTATGCCTGTTCACAAGGAGTAAGAATGCCTATCGATTTCCGTTTGTACGTTATACGTCTCAACATCGATTGTTTCAATGTTTCTTTAACTAAAACTCTGTTGACAATCGTACATCTTTTATAAATGAGCTTCGATACATGAATAAGATGTTACTCAGGCAACTAAATACAACCGTTTCCGGAGATTTCCGCCCCGTTTCCGGAATTTTCCCGGAAAAAAACGGCAGGAAACGACGGGGAAAACACCGGAAACGGGCGGAAATCACCGGAAACGACCGTTTTTCTCGGAAACGGACGGAAATCATCGGAAACGGTCGGAAATCATCGGAAACGGTCGAAAATCATCGGAAACGGTCAGAAATCATCGGAAACGGTCAGATATCCCTGAAAACGGTCAGAAATCCTCGGAAACGATAGGGAACGAATAATACCACTATAGGGTTCTTCACTCAAAACAACACCTAATAGCATAGCAAATTTATTAATATGAAGAATATAAAAAAATAGCCGTTGATTGATGATGTAGCTGACTTGTAGACGTCTTGGGTTGATGATCGTTGATGATCTTCATGATCAACACTGGTTCCCCTGCAATATAACATTGGATTTTATTTCATGGTATTTCTTTGAATTTTTGTTCGTGATACCACTGATGATATACCGTTTCTAATGAAAAATGCTGCTATGTACAATTATTTGTTCGTTCTCAGCTCATTGATGTCCTATGGAAACTGTCACGGTTATGCGCATCGAAATTAAACTTAGCTACGCACTGTTTCGCGGTCGTGGTTTTCTAAGTCTCTACATTCAAACATTTCCCCAACCTAAAGCATTGACCATTTTATGTTCACAGAAGAGAGGCTACGTATTTTAAATGCTCATAAATGTCGGTTCATCTGATAACTTCGAGTAAGAACTAAGTTTGATTTTAACCTTCGAGAAACTTAGAACTGCAGAAATTATTTAAAATTTTGCTCAAAAAGATAAATTCGAGTCTTCTAAATTTCCCCTTTACGAGAATAAGGAATGTGGTAGAAATATTAAATACTTACTTCTCTTTCTATCCATCCAGATGAGTGGCTAAGTCGGTCTAGCGCGTTGGTGTGAAAGTGGGTGGATAGTTCCGCGGTTCATCTGGAAAGTTTTTGGTGAGGTTTCGTCAGTACAGAACTATTAGAGCAGTAAGAATTTACTTTTTGAATGAGGAATGTGGTAGAAATATCAAATACTTACTTTTCTTTCTTTCCAGATGAGTGGCGGAGTCGGTCTAGCACTGTTGTGTGAGTGTGGGTGGACAGCTCCGCAGTTCACCTGGAAAGTTTTTGGTGAGGTTCCTTCAATACAGAACTATTAGAGCAGTTAGAAATGCACAACATTTTTTTCTAAGGCGGCGTAATGGACGAGTAGAGACTTTATCACTTGATGAAACCACGCAGTTTTAAGTGATGAGTGACTTTAAAAGACAGAGTTTAACCTTTCTTGATGGAAAATTGCCGTTTCGAAATATTTCAATAAAGCTTCACGCCGTGAAACGATTTCTTAAAATCATTGCTCTACCTCACTATAATCAATGCTCATGAAAAGTTGAAGTTCCTTAAAACCACATTGTTTGCTCATTTTAGTCACAAAAAATCTGATACAAAACTTACTTTCGATGCACGCGTAGAAATTGGCTCCAGCCGTCATCGCTATAGTTCTGTAAATCAGTTATTCTATTAGAGTAAGCATCAAAACGGTAGGATATTCTGAGGATGTCTTTGTAAACCCTATCAAAACTCGGAATATAAAAGAGAATTAGCTGAAGAGTTTTTGCTGATATCGAAATTCTGCTTGATGATTAAGTTTTCGTTTTTAGACAATTTTATTCCAAAAGTCCTAAAACATGATGGAGCAGAGCTTTTGATTTTCGTTTTCAGTTAACGTAACATTCTATCGTGTTCAGAATTTTTTCTGAACCCATTTGTAAAATAAATAATGCAAAGACATCAATTTCCGGAAGAGAACGAACAAAAAGATGATTTCGAAAACAAAAGAAATGTTAACGCATGAAAATAATGTGCACGTATTGCACGTTTCTCGAAAATGGGTGGAGTCATGATGTTTTCTAAGTGATACGTGAACCTCGCCAGATCTCATGTAACTCATCGTGTCTGAAAAAAACCGTGCAGCAAAAGCTCAGTCGGTAAAGCTGACGGCTTCGAATTCAGCGCGCGCGTCTCACACAGGTTCAATTCCCTGCTGCCGGAAGTGTTTTGTTCTTTCTGTACGCTAATATAAAAAACGGCCGGAATTTGTTGGAAACGGCCGTTCATTCTGTCACCTTTAAAATCAGGCCGTTTTCTGTAAATTCCGGTCATAAAAATATCATGTTTGAAAACGAAAAAGTTTCTCAAAACGATACATTTGAATTTAACTTGATTTTTTCATACTCTTACACAATGTTGAATCAACTCTGAGAACTCAAAATTCAATTTCAAAATACTTGCTTGTATGCAGATCAGTCGAAACTAAGGAACATTCATATTTTATTTCTCAATTTTGATTCTGATCTGACACGGAAACATCCACTAGATGAACGTAGCAGAAGATTTCATTGAAAACTTTATACCATTGTATATTTGACGTATTCAGGGATAAATCGACATGTCGTTTTCAAAATACACTCCCGGAAACTCAGTGCTCCAAAACAAAACTCTCGTGAGTTTCAATATTTTTAAAAATGCACTTCTGTTTTTCCAATTGGGTCACGCAACTTTAATCGAGAGTATTTTGATAGCTGTTTCAGAGAAAGAGAGTTGAAGTATACATAACACGCCTTTTGAATAAAGTGGACGTCAAGAGAGCTCTGCGGAAATTGCTGCAGATGGATGGTCCAATTGAATGGTACGAAACAATAACAAAGAATCCAGCCATACTTCAAAATGTCTACTACTGTTCAACGATGAGGTAAGATTAGTTGTATCCATATTTCCCATTACTGAATTCAGTTTAATCAGAAGACTCTGTCACAAGCTGGAGATTCCATACAGAGCTCTTTATGAAAGTCGTCTCGCTCAACTATTTGAGATGAAACGAAAAACAGACGCGAATCCTAGAGCAAAAGACAATTCACAAAGCGATGTCGCTTGCTCTTCTCTATCTGATGTAATCGACTTTTTACACGACGAGTCAACTGTTAACGACACGAGACTCAGATCACAAGTTGATTTGGGGGGACGAGTACACAATAAACCATGGTTGAACTGTGGAGGTAGTATGAATGTAAGTTAGAATGTAAACAACCTTGTGAGAAAAATTTGTAGAGGAACAAGATTGATTCTCACATCGAAGTGAAGGCGAATCCTTTCCCTGCAAAAGAGACAATTGGTGAAGCTTCTACCGCCTCCACGTCGCCACCAAACGTAAAATACTAACGTCAGCACTGACATGGGAAGGATCTTCTGACTTCAAGTCGTACAAATTTTCTTCGGTTTATTCTGAAACATGCCTTTTTCTTTTCCAAATTTCTTCTTTCTGTTTTCATTAGTGACTTCATTCGCTCTATCTCGAATAATACCAACGTTTTCGGAGATTCGAATAATTATAATTTTCTGGTTGAATCGATTTTTTTCCGTGCTGTTGTTAGTCATCATTTCCCAATATTATACAAGACATCGTCACATATCCCCTTAAATATCTAATTATCATGAAGAAATGAATGGTTCAATTATTTGTATGTTGTTCGTTATTGAGATTTCCACATTGGTAAACTCAGCCAATTTCGTTTCTGATTTGAAAAAAGTCCAGAATAGGTTCCCATAATGCAAATATTTCGACAATAAAAGAAAGATGAACTACATTTTACAGTGCTTGCCATAATCATTTGCACATTCGCATTTTTTGGGCATAACTTTTCTCGGAAATCATGAAATGAACTGAAATTTTGAGACATGATCCTAAACTGTTTTTCCAATATACAAAATAATAACAGTCTCAATACACAAATTTCAAACAAGTTTCGCATAACAAAAACGAAAGTCACACAAAATTGGAAATTTGGCATACATGGTTCAAGAGCCCAGTAAAATTTTTAAATATTGCCAATTAGCTGGAAAATGATATTTTATGTTTACCATAGTCTGAAAAAAAATTTCCACTTAACCTATTGCCGGATATTGTTTTGAAACGCAGTCCAGGAGTACGCCGACGATCTCTACTTGCATGCTCTGTCCAGCTTTCTTCAAAAAAGTATCCTTTGTCGGTTTTCGTAGTGTCAAACATTCGATAACTTTATTTTAGCTTTACACAATGTTGTACCATAATATCTTAATACTAACACTGTGTAAGACAATCTGAAGGATCTTCAAGGCTCTCGTGAAACAGGGTGTTTACATGCTGTAACCTGTGTTTGACAGCGTGGGAGAGTATCTATGTTTTTCTCACTGCTACTACTTGGCCTGAAACGTTTCTCAATGAATGAAACGCGTAAAGAAAACTGATTTTTTAACGCGAATCATTGAAACAATAAAAGAAAGTTCATCTAAAATATAATTCATTGATGATTAATATGAGGGCAGCCAAGAAAAAAAACGATTGACTTCATACATCTCGGAAACAAGGCATCAAACCTCGAAAAAAACGAAAAAAAACATTTCTTTTCTATGAAAAACTTGAACTTTGAGGTTTCAAGCTTGATAACTTTGGACTGAAGAACTTTTCTAACATTTCTTGCTATTTTCGATGTAAAATTACCTATCACCGAGAAAAGATAACTCAAATCGATAATGTCTAAGTGGAGTTATTGGGAAAATCCCCGACCTTAACTTTGACTTTTACGCGTGGTGGTCTGTGTCGGATTTTCTCTGAAAAAAATAAACTTATTTCCTCTTTTTCTGAGTCTATTATTTGTTTATCGTTATTTCTCATTGGAAAAATGGTTATGTTTTTCTGAGTGACTAAAACTGACGGAGACAATACAAAAATTTCGACAATTTCCAAAGTAAGTATCATCAGAACACAGATTATCTAGCTATCAATACTCATGTACTCATCAAACAATATGTTCACTGAAGAGATGTGTACTTCAAACAGGGTATACTCAGGCAATCAGAAGTACGCAGAAAATCCGTAAAACGACCATTTTTTACGTATCTTCGCCATAACTTCCGAAACAGTATTCATTATTATATTGGGAACACCGGGCTTCGGTGTGTTGGCTTCTGTTACCGAGAGAGGTCGTCTTCTCTTGCCTGCTACATCTAGAACTGATATACAAGCTCACGTAGAGGTCACTATAATAACACGTGACCTCTCTATCAACCTACTTACCAAACAAAAGCTTACTACTTTTTTAATGAGGAGAGGTTACAAACTACGGGGATGGGATCATTTTATGAATATTGTACAATGTGAACGTCAAATTTGATGAGTAAATACATATGTATTAGATTTTTGAAAACGTGATTGCAGAGTGAGAAAGCACTTCTGTCAGTTTTTTGAAGTTTACAAAAAACGCAGGGAGATATATGAATTGAACATCACATCATCAAAAAGATAATGAAATTTAAAACACTTTTGCTTTTCAAATTATATCTATAACATAATTTTGAAGTGAGCTACAACGCATAACACTCATCGACCTCATCCAGTTACACCTTGTAGCGGATACATATCAGATACAGAGTAGCTCGTTCGCCGGCCGCTTGGTGTAGTGGTTAAAGCGGCCGGTGTAGGAACCCCGGGGTCTCTAGACCCCCCAAGTTCAATTCCATCGGGGGTTCCTACTATCCGTAGTGTGAGGTAACTGCAAAAAGGTTGGTTCCAGATCTCTAGACTAAAAACAAAGAAAAATTACAGATGTATACAAGGTCGAAGAACAACAACAACAAACTTGGACCTACGAACTGAGACGATAATGGATCGATTAAAAGGCTTGTGTATTAGATTAGTTGTGTTGAATAAATAAAAAAAACAAAAAAAAATTTTGTTCAATCATTATGCGATTTTTTTTGAATATTTTTCAAAAAAATTGAAAAAAATGATTTTTTAATTTTTTTAAATTTTGAGTGAAACTCAATTTTTGATTCAATTTCCACCTGAACGTCGCACGGCCGTTTTTTTGAAAGATTTGTTTATTCGTTATACCATTTTTTTCTGAATATTTTTCAAAAAAATTGAAAAAATGAATTTTTCTTGTTTCCAGTGAAACTCAATTTTGGATTCAATTTTCACCTGAACATCGCATGACCCTTCTTTGTATCGTCAATTTCAAAGCAGAGTTCTCAGGACTACGAGCTGGTTCACCTTCACGTGGTGTGGTCCTTCAACGGTTTCAACGTTGACCTGAACAATCGACAACGAACAAAGAAACCAGAAACCCTATTACCACTTGCCGTCGCCGTGTTCGGGCGGAATCGAGTAAGAAGCCCGGAGGCCCTACAAACCGCACCGGGTTGTCACCCCTACGAATGCAACAGCATACTTAAAAGCAGTAAATAACGGATTTATTCACTCTGTTGCCATCACTACTCCATCAGTCAATGCTCGCGCTGGTGGAATACGGCAGCAGGTTCCGTCATCGAGCCATGGACCAGACAACCAACTGACACCAGCCCAACGGAACCAACACAGAGGTATCGGTTCAATCAACGTGAGGACATCAACACATACTAACCCTAGATAGGATATGTACGGAAAAGCGGTAACTAGTCTCTGCCCTCTAGGAGACGAAGATCACATCAAGCCAAAGCAAACAATTCAACTCTGGTAACGTACTCATATTAAGACGCGATATTCTCTCGCATCGAGACAAAAAAGCCCAAAATGGTCTTAGGCCTGTAACTCGCTTCATTTTAATTTTCATTCGGAAAAATTCCGGAGGTGCACTTTAGACACCTTGAATATTCATATTTCCGAGTTACAACGTTTTTCGCTACCGTATATCAATAATTGTCAGCATTTCTTCAAAACTGACTAAAACGATCCGTTATTAGGTTCAAAATGTTCAGTTCGATGAGAGCTACATTTTATCCCGTGAGACCTATGCTCTATTGTCACCCTGAACTACTGTAACTCCCAGTCAAAAATTGACAAAATCGGAAAATTGATATTTTTAGGTGGTAGAGGTCTTGGCCAGTGCAATGACCTATATGAGCGTGTGCAGCTTGTTTTTCTGCATCGAATACGTGTATACCCGTCAGCCAAAGCGTTTCCACAAAAAGCGAAAAATTCAAAAAAAAAACTGATTTCAGATCACAAAATATAGCGCAAGGTCAAAAATTTATGAACTTTTTCGGCTTGTTAAACAGCGTTAGTTCTGCTAGAAAGTGAGGTAAATCCCTTTTTAAGGTCATTTTTTCTCTGTATACGAACACTGTAAAACTTTCTTACTGTCAAAATTTTTTTTTCAAAATTGAATATTTTGAAGAAAGTTACAGCTCTAAGACCGATTTGTCTCGACGCGAGAGAATATTGCGTCTAAAACATCCAAGTACACGTCAACCTGTTAAAGGTGACCCGGCTGTTGCAGCTAACTACAGGCCTATTTCGCTTACTGATCCTGTTTCTCGTATTATGAAAAAAAATTTTGGCCTTCAATATCAGGACACAGATGGGCCCTCAGCTTAATCCTCACCAATTTGGTTTCATTCCTAGTAGATCTTGCAAAAGTCAGCTATTGACCTTTACTGACACTATTAATTCTCTTATTTCTGTTTCTGATAGTGTGGACGCTGCCTATCTTGACTTCGCTAAGACTTTTGATAGGGTACCTCACAATTTGCTTATTTATAAGTTACGTTGTATTGGCATTCCCGATCGTTTAGTTAATTGGTTTTAATCCTTTCTATCTAATCGTACTAGTCATGTCAAGTAAGGTAATATGATATCTGACTCTTTCTTTCCCAATTTAAGTGGACCTTTGCAAGGGACTGTAACCGGACCCCTCCTCTTCTTAGTTTACATTAACGATTCAATTCCTTTCCTTCAACCCTCTAATAATGTATATTCTTATCTTTTTGCTGATGATGTTAAACTTCTTTCTTCTTGCCCGACTCAACTTCCATCAGCTCTGGATGATGTCTCTTACTGGTGTTCTTTATGGAGTATGGAGGTATCTCCCAGTAAATCCCATATTTTGTGTTTTGGGAAATCATCTCATGATCATGTGTTCTTTTTCGATAGTCTTCCCCTCAAATCTGTATTCAAAATCAGGGATCTTGGTTTTTATTGATTTTAGACTCAACTATCATGCACATTTATTTCATATAACTAACCTTTCCCTCTTGAGAACTCGACAAATTTTCAAATCTCTTAGTTTTTCTCCAATTGAACCACACTTTAAAGCTTTTGACGTCTTCGTTAGGCCTCTTCTTACCTATTCATGTGAGCTATTTCATCTTCCTCTGTCTTCCAAATACGTCTCACTGCTCGAAGCTCCTCTTAGAATGTTTAGCAGGGATGTTTTCATGAGACTTAACATATGTTTTTCTTCATATTCTCATCGTCTTCTTTTATCTTCTTTTACTTTTCTGTTCAGAGATCGCACCAACTTATGTCTCTTCTATCTGTTCTCTATTGTAACTGGTAGGACCTCAGCGACCACAGACTTCTGATTGCGAAAAGATCCGTCAGTACTCCAAAATGCAGCACACGCGATGAAAAACGAGAAAAAGACGGTATGCGACGACCAGTTACAAACTGAGATGATGCGAAAATTCAAGGAAGGAAGCCACGTAATACCACGACATCTCAGTGTCCAAGATCACTACGACACCACCCTGAACGCATGCAGCACCGCCGCTAATATCGTTGGTCAAAAAATCACCAGAAGGAGAATACTCAGAACCACGACAAACCTTCTCAAAATACGCACTCGCGTCTCGTCCACCCTTCAATCTACTCCAGCTGAACGACAAGAAGCAAACAAGAAGGCAGGAGAAGCGTATGAAAACTACGTTGGCAAAAGACCGTTCAACCTGGAAGTGTTTCATCCACGTCGTCAGATGACAACGCAAACAATGGATCTCTAAAATATCTGAAGTGAGTATACTTAGTGGACTTTTCAAAATGGGATTCCAAGCTGATCAAGCCTATGAAAGACACACCTATGAAAGTTTTTCGGAGGTTATTGAAGGATGCAGGGAGATATGTGAATTGAACATCACATCACCAAAAAGATAATGAAATTTAGAACACTTTTGCTTTTTGAATTATATCTATAACATGATTTTGAAGAGAGCTACAATGCATAACACTCATCGACCTCATCCAGTTACACCTTGTAGCGGATACATATCAGATACAGAGTAGCTCGTTCGCCGGCCGCTTGGTGTAGTGGTTAAAGCGGCCGGTGTAGGAACCCCGGGGTCTCTAGACCCCTCAAGTTCGATTCCATCGGGAGTTCCTACTATCCGTAGTGTAAGGTAACTGCAAAAAGGTTGGTTCCAGATCTCTAGACTAAAAACAAAAAAATTACAGATGTATACAAGGTCGAAGAACAACAACAACAAACTTGGACCTACGAACTGAGACGATAATGGATCGATTAAAAGGCTTGTGTATTAGATTAGTTGTGTTGAATAAAAAAAAACAAAAAAAATTTTGTTCAATCATTATACGATTTTTTTGAATGTTTTTCAAAATAAATTGAAAAAAATGATTTTTTTTTCTTTTTTCTGAATGAAACTCAATTTTAATTCAATCTTCACCTGAACGTCGCATGGCCGTTCTTCTGAAAAAATCGATCAGTCATTATACTTTTTTTTTGAATATTTTTTAAAAAAATTGAAAAAAATGAATTTTTCTTGTTTTAAGTGGATTTCGATTTGTTTTCACTTAAACGTCGCATGGGCGTTTTTCATATCGTCAAACTCAAAGCAGACTTCTATGATTTTTTGGAACGAATAAAAGGAAAAATGCACTTTTTGTGTGTTTTTAGAACGCAATATTCTCTCGCGTCGAGACAAATCGGTCTTAGGGTTGTAACTCTCTTCAAAACATTCAATTTTGAAAAAAAAAACTCACCGGTACTCTTCCAGGTACCCAAGGATTGTCTTGTCCAAAAATTTTCTCGTTGCAGTACCGTATACCAATAATTGTCAGCATTTTTTCAAAACAGACCTAAACGCTTTGTTATTAGGTTCAAAATGTTCAGCTCGATGAGAGCTACATTTCATCCCGTGAGACCTATGCTCTATTGTCACTCTGAACTACTGTAACTTTACCTAAAAAATTGACAAAATCCGAAAATCGATATTTTTAGGTGATAGAGGTCTCGAGGGGTGCAATGACCTATATGAGCGTGTGCAGCTTATTTTTCTGCGTCGAATGAGTCTATACCCATCAGCCAAAGCGTTTCCACAAAAGACGAAAAATTCAAAAAACTGATATCAGATCACAAAATATAGGGGTAGGTCAAAACTTATGAACGTTTTTGGCTTGGTAAACAACGTTAGTTTTGCTAGAAAGTGAGGTAAATCTCTTCAAAAGTGATTTTTTCTCTGTAAATGAACACTTTAAAACTTTCTTACTGTCACACACACCTCTGCAGTACTCAGTACTTGCCGTATGACCGGATTCATATGATTTCAACGTCTCCACAACTGTTCTGGTTAATAAAAGTCTATTTGTATATTCACAGAAGAATACTCGAGGAGACGGATCAAAATTTGATGACAAAACCGACTCCATCAAAAACTACACAGCTTCAATAGAGTTAAAACTTCTTTTCATTGGTTCACCTCTTGTTTCTAGATTTTAGTTCAAAGAAAGTAAACCGGAGTTAACTACGAACCTAGAGTTAGCACTGCTGGTAGTCTTCAGATCTTTGTTACATTATCATAGACGCGTGTGAACAACACATTAGCCTGGACTATCTGAAGCATGGTCTCCGGGCTGGCAATACCATAAATTTCAGTTTCCCATTTAAAGCTAGGTCGACTTCAAATAAAGCAGGGATCGATTTCTGGTCATGTGCAGCGTTCAGAGAGACTATTCATCACACCACCGTTCACAATATTATGGCTTTGATGATTTTTATGTCTGTAATCAATCAGAAAGTGTTTTTCTTCTTCTCGTAAAGTTGTGGAGAAGTTGAAATCATATGAATCCGGTCATACGGCAAGTACTGAGTACTGCAGAGGTGTGTGTGATATTAAGAAAATTTTACAGTGTTCATCTACAGAGAAAAAAACATTTTTGAAGGGATTTACCTCAGTTTCTAGCAGAAGTAACGTTGTTTAACAAGCCGAAAACGTTCATAAGTTTTTGACCTACCTCTATATTTTGTGATCTGATATCAGTTTTTTGAATTTTTCGCCTTTTGTGGAAACGCTTTGGCTGATGGGTATAGACTCATTCGACGCAGAAAAATAAGCTGCACGCGCTCATATAGGTCATTACACCCCTCGAGACCTCTATCACCTAAAAATATCCACTTTCGGATTTTGTCAATTTTTGAAGGAAAGTTACAGTAGTTCAGAGCGACAATAGAGCATAGGTCTCACGGGATAAAATGTAGCTCTCATCGAGCTGAACATTTTGAACCTAATAACGAAGCGTTTTGGTCTGTTTTGAAAAATGCTGACAATTATTGGTATACGGTAGCGAAAAAAGTTGTAACTCGGAAATGTGAATATTCAAGGTGTCCAAAGTGCACCTCCGGAATTTTTCCTAATGAAAAAAAATGAAAATGAAGCGAGTTACAGGCCTAAGACAATTTTGGGCCTTTTTGTCTCGACGCGAGAGAATATTGCGTCTTAAAGGTTTAGATGTTCTAACTGTAGTTCTGAGTTGATACATTCAAAATTTCCGATCTGTGCAAAACAGTTCGAGAGAACATAATTATATCGGTTGAATATGAGATGGAATTTTTTACCGTTTCAGGCCACAGTCTTCTGCCAGTGACTGGGCAGCTCACAGATGCTCTCGTCGTACCAAGCAGGCTGCTCGGAGACGAAGTGTGTTCTCAACCATGCATCGATGGGTTCTCGAAGTCTCAGGAAATTGAAACTTTATAAGACTTTACTAAAATCCACATAAGATTTATGTAACTTTGTAGTAAGATCCCCTTAACCTCCAATTCCAAAAGTGCAAGACCTGGTATGGAGGTTACCAGGTCTTATGACGAACTTACCAGGTCTTATGAAAAATTTACCAAGTCTTACTTGGAACCTTTTCCTTGTCTTAATATTGGAATACCAAGTCTTACTGCCAGAATACCAAGTCTTACTGCTAGAATACCGAGTCTTACTGATAGAATACCATGTCTCACTGCCAAAATACCATGGTGTATCTCCAGAATACCATCGGCCATCCCAAAAATCAAATGAAAAAAGCGTCATATTTGTACATACAACTCACTCATAATGTATTTTGACCTCCCTCGAAGTGATTTAAATGAGATAAACGTCTAAAGGGTCTCCGAGAGTGAAGGGAATCAGTCGCCGACCATCCGCGGGTTTCGCCGCTCTTTCGCGTTTCACATGAAATCGTCAAAAATATGAGAAGGGTTTTAAAACATGCTGAATTTGAAAAAAACAGTCGTTGACCATCAAAGTTCTTATTTTCTTGATTATTTTACGTTTTTAAATATAATCGAGCTCTATTCATCTGCTCGGTTCATATTTGAATATAGTAGATATCGTTCATTTCTCTTCTGAAAATAGTCTTCTACTGATCACCACTTCTGACTATCAAATTGCTGTACATTTGTCTCTTTTAAGAGGCGGACAGGTATAATCTGACAAAAAATTCAAAGATCATAGTAAGACCTGTTAACCTTGTTACAAGACCTGACATGTTCGTAAAAAGACTTGTTAAACATCGGTACAGTGAGTTTAGTTGGAAGTTACAAAGTCTTATATGGAAGTCAGCAGGTCTTGAACAGAAGTTAGCAAGTCTTATACTACTCCGATTCTCTTGAACCATACCCAGGTCTTATACCACATTAACCAGGTCTTATGTTCAATCTCAGAAATTCCTCATTTTTGAAATTAAGTTAATGTGAGGTTGATGTGAATTTAAAAGGTCTTATGTTGAAGTTACCAAGTCTTATACTGACTCAGGTCTTATACGTAGGTTATGGGGATCTTACTACAAGGTTACATGGATCTTATGTGATGTTTACCAAGTCTTATAAAGTTCAAACTTCCTGAGGTGTGGTAGGCCAAGGACTTGTTGAATGTTCGAGAGGACCTTGTTGTACCTTTTTTGTAGTGAGAAAGCATGTGACCTTCCCGCTCAAAGAAGACTCTGCAGTCTCTAGCCGACTGGAATTGAAGTAAACTTTGGATACTTGAGTAGTCATCACCTTTGGAAGAAGGCTAGATTTCAAGTTGGTTGTTCTATTCGCTGCCACAATCATAACTCTACGGAGCTGGATAGTTTTTGGATATGCGAGAAATTCGACGAAATTGGGCTGAGTAGAAAGTCTGCTGAACCACGGATAGCCGATAACAGAGATACTTGCAGAGTCAGTATTCAAGAAGATCAAATTCTGAATTGAAAGAATAAATTTTTTTCTGAAAAGTGATGAATTGCGAACAATGAGGTTCATGCTGTAACCATAATGTTTTGACATCCAAGAGAGTTACCTTATACCTTATACTTCACTGATCGTGCTTTTTTATAGGGCTATGATCTTTTATGTTTATTTTTCTGATTTTACTTTGAGGAATAAATTATTATTATAAGAGGGACTGTGCACCTGGTGCCACGCCTTTTTGTCGACGTTTCAGGAGTGCCTCAGGAGACACTGAGTCAACATATGGAATAAGAGAGAATTAGACGGTTCACCAAAAATAACTCAATGTTCAGGATTACACTGTACGCAAAAATTGCTTAAAGCGGTTAACAAAAATGGCCAACGTGTTGCCTCCAAGGTAACAAGAGTACAACTTCATTTCAAAAAACAGGAGTATAAAGAAGTTTGATTTAAAAGTCGAGTAAAACTTAATAGCGAATTTTGCCCGCAACTCGCTCTTGTTTTTCCATACCATGATTCCCTTTCTTGAAGTAGTGACGTGACTAGTACGCATCTATCTCTACACACAATGACGCATAGTTCTGATCACCAGAGTAACAGATAAAATTGGTTACGGCAAGCCCAAATGTTGGAAGGTTTAGTTCACGTACATGGTCCTTAATCCAACAAGAACTGACAACCTATGGCCAAAACAAAGCTTAAATGGTCTCAACTAAACTTCAACACACTAGAAATAAACAGTAAACTGCACAGTGCAAAAATGTATGGGAACAACGTTTCTGCGCCTCTTAAATGTCGTCAGAAAAGGTGATCAAACATCGTAAGAGAATGCTACTATCTCAGCACCACGTTTTACAATTCTCATATTTGACCGATTTTCGGAATGTAGAGAAAATTTATTTAAACAATTAATTGAACAATAAACATTACCAATATATACGTATTCATATTGAAAACGAATCACACAAACTTGTAAGAAAAATATAAAACATTTTACAATTCTAGAGAAAATTACACAAGACACTACATTGTCGGAGGACGAGTTGTGTTTTTATGAAAACACTGAGTTGATCACTTCCTAATCACTTTTTTGAACTGCGCCGTTTGCTTGAGGGCCTGATTGAAACACGATTTGTACATCGGTGCTTTTTGATGTGGCTTCACAGACTGTTTTTTCGAGGAGACCTTCTGCGACTGTTTCTCGGCTTCTGGGTTTTTCTTATTGGGAACAGCCCGGTCAGTGGACTCTGCGTCACGCTTCCGTTGCATCATGGACGTGGTAGGTTGTTCCTGAACATTTGGATTAGGAAAATGTGTTTCAGAAATCGTCTTACCATCACACAATATTCACTTGGAGACGGCTCCACGTTCTCGTTCTGGGTCGAAGATGATGTCCTCTTACAGATTTCATCATATCTTTCGAGAAGCGACTTTGAAGGCTTTGCAACCACTGGCTTTTTTTTCTTCTTCTTGATGATCTCAAAAGATATGTCGAGTTTCTCGCACAGTTTCTTTGTCAATCTGAATAAACAATCAAAAAATGTTTTCTATGAAAGAACTTACAGAAAATTTCTTGGGTTCAGTGTGGATTGGAGGACCATCGGAAAATTGTTGATTTCCGTGTACCACTCTTTCGGGCAGTCCATCTGGACCAGCATCCGGATTGACCGAGCGGTGTCGATCTTGTAGAAAAGTCGTCCAGAGTATTTCCTGATGACTGCTTGCTGAAATAATTAATGATCATCATTACATCAACGCTGGCAAAAACAATGGGTCACGAAATTTGAATTCTAAAAACCGAAAAAAAACAAACCTTCTTTTCTTGAAGAGCTTGAGCGTCAAGAGAGTTGAAGTTTGATGACGACGCCATATTGTAGACTGGGATGAGTTGAGACAATGATACTAATGTTCTATGATGCTGGATCCTTTTTTCCAATTTCTGGAACGGTATTCTCCGCCCATGCTAGTGGCACGTTTGTTCCCACCCTTGCTCGTAGCACGTTCTCTGACACACGTCGTCGTCGTCGTGTGAAACATATTTGAGGTGTCAGAATGTGCTAAAAGATAGGTACTGTATCCGCCGATTAGAAATTACAACAGTTGATTCTTGAGCGAAGGTGTCAACGAATATCCAACTGTCGAATAATCTTCGTCCGCTTTTCGGAACAAAGTAAGTATTACCTTCTTCTCAACCTTCCTTTACTGTTAGCAACAAAATTCGAAATCTATTTACAGTTTTCCCAGCATAACTTTTCTCAAACATCATAGAATGAACTGAAATTTAGAGACATGATTCAAAACTATATTTCCATGATACAAAATAATAAAAGTCTCAATACACAAATTTCAAACAAGTTTCGCATAACAAAAACAAAAGTCACCCGAAATTGGAAATTTGGCATCCATGGTTCAAGAGCCCAGTAAAATTTTTAAATATTGCCAATTAGCTGGAAAGTGATATTTTATGTTTACCATAGTCTAGAAAAAGATTTCCTTTTAACTTATTGCCGGATATTGTTTTGATACGCAGTCCAGGAGTACGCCGACGATCTCTACTTGCATGCTCTGTCCAGCTTTCTTTAAAAGAGTATCCTTTGTTGGTTTTCGTAGTGTAAAAATTTCGATAACTTTATTTTAGCTTCACACAATGTTCTACCATAATATCTAAATACTAACACTGTGTTAGTCAATCTGAAGGATCTCCAAGGTGAAACAGGGTGTTTACATGCTGTAACCTGTGTTTGACAGCTTGGGAGAGTACCTATGTTTTTCTCACTGCTACTATTAGGTTGTCGATTAAGTATCCGAATTTTTTGTAGAAAATTTCATTTATCATTATCTTAACAATGTACAATGGTGATTTTATATATATTGGCTATCAGCATCTATGACTTCTCTCCAACGTTGGGGTAGCTTCTCAATGCCATGGCGATACCAGGTCTCGTCGTGTGACGGAGGTGGGATTCGACCTCGACTACATCAGCGTAATTATTTCCATCTTTACATCGTTGGAGGCCAGAAACCATATTGAAATAAGAAAAAGCTTGATCAAAACTATAGGGTGGGTGAGGTAGAAGGGTCCAACCGTAATCGAGTAGCTCAGTTTTGGTGAATTTACTAACATGGAGTTAAGCGCTGTCATGTTGAAGATAGATTTTTGCATCCGCTCCGCGAGTAGAAATGAGATGAGCTTTGAGGACTCGTAGCTGACGAACATAAAGTTCATTGTTCATAACAGTACTAGCCTTCAAAATCTCCCAATACTATATGCCACGAACGGACCACTAGACGGAGAGCATCACTTTTTTACCATGAAAATCAGCTTTGGGAACGTCTGGAGCAGGGGAATCGGCATTTGAACGAGCGGTCTTCCGTACAACATTTGAGTAGACTGTCCACTTCTTATTTCAAGTGATGATGTGATCCTGCCAATGAAGACGGCGTTGAGAGTTGAGCAGAGACATCGGCATGTCGACCCTCCGAATTTGATCAAAATCGGTGATACCATAAATTATCCATCTTTCAAGCGTCTTTTTCTTGTTGATAGACTTGAGTCTCTCAGCAATTTTGGAATAGTTAAAGCCAACTGTGGGCTCCAGTTCACGAATACTCACACATGGCTCAGCCTCCACGGCTTCAAGTAGCTAGTCAATAATCATCTCAGACCGACGACCTGACCTTGGGACATGTTCGAGGTTGTAGCTCTTTTCATTTATTCATGTGTAAAATTTGTTGAATGTACCAGCAGAAAAGAGTATTCAGTCGTACGTTTAGTGAAAACCATCCCTGGCTCCCTTTTGGTTGACGTCAGAAACGTGAAGAAATAGCAAAACATGACGGACGCGAAAATGTCCGCGGAAAAACAGCGTTACCATTTCCAATCAATGGAACTGAGTGAATACTCACTCAGACTACTAGCAAGGGGAAGACTCGACAATAATAGGCCACTGAAGGAGAGGGGCGGTTGTGGTCTTGGAAAGCCAGGATGTGTACTCAAAAACACCCCAAAAAATTCGGGGACTTAATCGACAACCTAATACTTGGCATGAAACGTTTTTCAATAAAAGAAACGCGTAAAGAAAACTGATTTTTTTTAACGCGAATCATTGAAACAATAAAAGAAAGTTCATCAAAAATACAATTCATTGATGATTAATATGATCAGTAGGCAGTCAAGAAAAAAAAAACGATTGACTTCATACATCTCGGAAACAAGGCATCAAACCTCGAAAAAAACGAAAAAAAAACATTTCTTTTCTATGAAAAACTTGAACTTTGAGGTTTCAAGCTTGATAACTTTGGACTGAAGAACTTTTCTAACATTTCTTGCTATTTTTGATGTAAAATTACCTATCACCGAGAAAAGATAACTCAAATCGATAATGTCTAAGTGGAGTCATTGGGAAAACCCCCGACCTTAACTTTGACTTTTACGCGTGGTGGTCTGTGTCGGATTTTCTCTAAAAAAAATAAACATATTTACTCTTTTTCTGAGTCTATTATTTGTTTATCGTTATTTCTCATTGGAAAAATGGTTATGTTTTTCTGAGTGACTAAAACTGACGGAGACAATACAAAAATTTCGATAATATCCGAAGTAAGTATCATCAGAACATACATTATCTAGCTATCAATACTCATGTACTCATCAAACAATATGATCACTGAAGAGCTGTGTACTTCAAATAGGGTATACATGAATTAGAAGCTGTATGGTAGTGCGATTGTCCAGAAATATACAAGTATTTATTATTATATTGGGAACACCGGGCTTTGATGTGTTGTCTTCTGTAACCGGGTGACGTCGTCTTTTCTTGCCTGCTACATCTAGAACTGATATACAAACTCACGTAGAGGTCACTATAATAACACGTGAACTCTCTATTAACCTACTTACCAAACAAAAGCTTATTATTTTTTAATGAGGAAAAGTTACAAACTACGCGGATGGGATCATTTGATGGATATTGTACAATGTGAACGTCAATTTTGATAAGTAAATACATATGTATTAGACTTTTGCAAACGTGATTGCAGAGTGAGAAAGCACTTCTGTCAGTTTTTTGAAGTTTACAAAAAATGCAGTGAGATATATAAATTGATCTTAACATCATTGAAAAGATAATAAAATTTAGAACAATTTTGCTTTTTAAATTATATCTATAACATAATTTTAAACTGAGCTACAACGCATAACACTCATCGACCTCATCCAGTTACACCTTGTAGCGGATACATTTCAGATACAGAGTAGCTCGTTCGCCGGCCGCTTGGTGTAGTGGTTAAAGCGGCCGGTGTAGGAACCCCGGGGTCTCTAGACCCCCCAAGTTCAATTCCATCGGGGGTTCCTACTATCCGTAGTGTAAGGTAACTGCAAAAAGGTTGGTTCCAGATCTCTAGACTAAAAACAAAAAAAATTACAGATGTATACAAGGTCGAGGAACAACAACAACAAACTTGGACCTACGACCTGTGGCGATAACGGATCGATTAAAAGGCTTGTGTATTAGATTAGTTGAGTTGAATAAATAAAAAAAAACAAAAAAAAAATTTTGTTCAATCATTATACGATTTTTTTTGAATATTTTTCAAAAAAAATTGAAAAAAATTATTTTTTATTTTTTTTAAATTTTGAGTGGAACTTAATTTTTGATTCAATGTCCACCTGAACGTCGCACGGCCGTTCTTTTGAGAGATTTGTTTATTCGTTATACGATTTTTCTCTGAATATTTTTCAAAAAAATTGAAAAAATGAATTTTTCTTGTTTCAAGTGAAACTCAATTTTGGATTCAATTTTCACCTGAACATCGCATGACCCTTCTCTGTATCGTCAATTTCAAAGCAGAGTTCTCAGGACTACGAGCTGGTGTGGTCCTTCAACGATTTCAACGTTGACCTGAACAACCGACAACGAACCAAAAAACCAGAAACCCTATTACCACTTGCCGTCGCCGTGTTCGGGCGAAATCGAGTAAGAAGCCCGGAGGCCCTACAAACCGCACCGGGTTGTCACCCCTACGAATGCAACAAGAAACTTAAAAACATGAAATAACGGATTTATTCACTCTGCTACCATCACTACTCCATCAGTCACGGCTCGCGCTGGTGGAATACGGCAGCAAGTTCCGTCATCGAGCCATGGACCAGCCAACCAACTGACACCAGCCCAAGGGAACCAACACAGAGGAGAGAAAAATAGTCTTCGCAAAGACGAGAATCGGTTCAATCAACGTGAGGACAATGGGTGTAGCGGATACATATCAGATATAAGGTAGCTCGTTCGCCGGCCGTTTGGTCGGTTCAATCAACGTGAGGACATCCACACATACAGTGTGTCCAAAAATAATTGTGATGGGTCTAAAAACTTCATAACTTTTTCATTCTTTGTTCTATCTCCTTGTCATGTTATTATGTTAAAGTAATAGTCATGAACATTGTTCTCACAAAAAATGGTACTGTTTTATAAGTGGGCTCCCGAGTTATGACAGCTAGAATGTAAAAACAGGTGTCCAGAAATAATTGTGAAATTTTGTTTTTTTCTCAAATACAAAACTGGGACGATTTAAAATTGGAAAATTGTTGTAAATGGTACAATGAGAATTAATTAAGTCGAATCACACCAGATTTGAAGAAGTTATATTGTTCTGGAAGTCCGGAATTTTCATTTTTGTTCATTTTCTTACCGGAGCCGCGCAATACGGCTTTAGCCGCGCAAAACGGCTTTAATGGCGCTATAATTTTTCTCATTTATTCATATACTTTATTATCAACTTTCGAGGTAATAAAACGCATCAAAAACCTCAGTTTGTTTAGAACATGGATAAAAACTTCCTGATTTTGCACCAATCCCAAGATGTCGATGAGATGTTTTGATAAAAATTGAACTCTATTCAAGATGGACTATGATCAAATTGATCTGTCCGACGCGTCTAATGATGAGTTTGTTGTTTTAAGTGAAAATAAGATTGGTGGCGCTGATACAAGAAGATCTCAGAACAACTTGAGAAAATCGAATTCTCACTAAATCTACTTTTGGAAAAAATGTTTTATTTCTCATCGCAAAACATAACAAGAATCCTGTAGACTGTTTAATAATCGTGATAGAATCTATTCTAGAACAGAAAAAACAGAAGATCGTAGTTGTGAAGCTTTTTATACAGAAACGGATAGTTTTTTGAACATGCAGTTTTGGTGATAATTCACTTTTTTCAATTTTGTGCTGGATTTTTTTAACCGGCGTCAATATTTTTCTTCTTTTTATAAATTAGCAAACTCAACCCCAGACGAGTCAAGCAGAACAATTTGATCACAGTCCATTTTGGATAGAGTTCAATTTTTAGCAAAACATTTCATCGACATCTTGAGAAATGTGCCAAATTTGGAGTTTTTTATACATATTCTGAACAAACTAAGGTTTTTGATGCGTCTTTTTACTTTAAAAATTGATAATCAAGAATAGGAGTAAATAAGAAAAGTTATAGCGCCATTAAAACCATTTCACAATTATAGCGCAGCTCCGGTAAGAAAATGAACAAAAATGAAAATTCCGGACTTCCAGAACAATATGACTTCTTCAAACCCACTGTGATTCGATGTAATTAATCCTCATTGTAACATTTACAACAGTTTCCCAATTTTAAATCGTCCCAGTTTTGTATTTGAGAAAAAAACAAAATTTCACAATTATTTCTGGACACCTGTTTTTAGATTCTAGCTGACATGACATGTTATAACTTGGGGGTGCACTCATAAAACGATACCATTTTTCGTGAGAACAATCTCCATGATTATTAGTTCAACATACTAGCATGAGAATGTCATAAAATAAAGAAAGAAAAAGTTATGAAAGTTTTTTCCCCTTCACAATTATTTTTGGACACACTGTACTAACCCTAGATAGGATATGTACGGAAAAGCGGTAACTAGTCTCTGCCCTCTAGGAGACGAAGATCACATCAAGCCAAAGCAAACAATTCAACTCTGGTAACGTACTCATATTAAACACCCCAAGCACACGTCAACCTGGTCTAAGATTCTGGATAAGGCCGGACCTCGCCCAGAACATCTTAGAAGTGAAAGAAGTCTCAACAAGAATGATGGTTCTCATTATAAGAATTAACTATAGGAAGGTCACGCTCATCAACGTGTACGCCCCAAATGCGGCCGCCGCACATTCAACAATAGACGAGTTCTACCGAGACTTGACAAAACTGATGCACGATATAACGACAAGGAACACCCGCAACAGCACCACAATTCTGATGGGCGACTAAAACTTGAGCATCGGAGAAACAGACGGAGGAGACTTAAGGCACCGGAAAGCGGAAACTCAATGGAGACGCCTTCATCGACTATGCTGAGAGCCAAACACTCAACATCATCAACACCTTCATTAAAAAGAAGCACTCAAAAAAATGGACGTACCGAGGGACGCAGAACGGCGCAGAAACAGAAATCGACTTCTCTCTGTGTCGAAGGAGGGATCAAGGATATTGACACCTTTACTTCGACCTCAGCGACCACAGACTTCTGACTGCGAAAAGATCCGTCAGTACTCCAAAATGCAACACACGCGATGAAGAACGAGAAAAAGACGGTATGCAACGACCAGTTACAAACTGAGATGATTCGAAAATTCAAGGAAGAAAGCCACGTAATACCACGACCTCTCAGTGTCCAAGATCACTACGACACCATCCTGAACGTATGCAGCACCGCCGCCGATATCGCTGGTCAGAAAATCACGAGAAGGAGAATACATCTGTAATTTTTTTGTTTTCAGTCTAGAGATCTGGAACCAACCTTTTTGTTGTTACCTTACACTACGGATAGTAGGAACCCCCGATGGAATCGAACTTGGGGGGTCTAGAGACCCCGGGGTTCCTACACCGGTCGCTTTAACCTCTACACCAAACGGCCGGCGAACGAGCTACCTTGTATCTGATATGTATCCGCTACACCCATTGTCCTCACGTTGATTGAACCGATTCTCGTCTTTGCGAAGACTTTTTTTTCTCCTCTGTGTTGGTTCCCTTGGGCTGGTGTCAGTTGGTTGGCCGGTCCATGGCTCGATGACGGAACCTGCTGCCGTATTCCACCAGCGCGAGCATTGACTGATGGAGTAGTGATGGTAGCAGAGTGAATAAATCCGTTATTTCATGTTTTTAAGTTTCTTGTTGCATTCGTAGGGGTGACAACCCGGTGCGGTTTGTAGGGCCTCCGGGCTTCTTACTCGATTTCGCCCGAACACGGCGACGGCAAGTGGTAATAGGGTTTCTGGTTTCTTTGTTCGTTGTCGATTGTTCAGGTCAACGTTGAAATCGTTGAAGGACCACACCACGTAAAGGTGAACCAGCTCGTAGTCCTGAGAACTCTGCTTTGAAATTGACGATACAAAGAATGATCATGCGATGCTCAGGTGAAAATTGAATCCAAAATTGAGTTTCACTTGGAACAAGAAAAATTCATTTTTTCAATTTTTTTGAAAAATATTCAGAAAAAAATCGTATAACAAATAAACAAATCTCTCAAAAGAACGGCCGTGCGACGTTCAGGTGGACATTGAATCAAAAATTAAGTTCCACTCAAAATTTAAAAAAAATAAAAAATAATTTTTTTCAATTTTTTTTGAAAAATATTCAAAAAAAATCGTATAATGATTGAACAAAATTTTTTTTTTGTTTTTTTTTATTTATTCAACTCAACTAATCTAATACACAAGCCTTTTAATCGATCCGTTATCGCCACAGGTCGTAGGTCCAAGTTTGTTGTTGTTGTTCCTCGACCTTGTATACATCTGTAATTTTTTTTGTTTTTAGTCTAGAGATCTGGAACCAACCTTTTTGCAGTTACCTTACACTACGGATAGTAGGAACCCCCGATGGAATTGAACTTGGGGGGTCTAGAGACCCCGGGGTTCCTACACCGGCCGCTTTAACCACTACACCAAGCGGCCGGCGAACGAGCTACTCTGTATCTGAAATGTATCCGCTACAAGGTGTAACTGGATGAGGTCGATGAGTGTTATGCGTTGTAGCTCAGTTTAAAATTATGTTATAGATATAATTTAAAAAGCAAAATTGTTCTAAATTTTATTATCTTTTCAATGATGTTAAGATCGATTTATATATCTCACTGCATTTTTTGTAAACTTCAAAAAACTGACAGAAGTGCTTTCTCACTCTGCAATCACGTTTGCAAAAGTCTAATACATATGTATTTACTTATCAAATTTGACGTTCACATTGTACAATATCCATCAAATGATCCTATCCGCGTAGTTTGTAACTTTTCCTCATTAAAAAAATAATAAGCTTTTGTTTGGTAAGTAGGTTAATAGAGAGGTCACGTGTTATTATAGTGACCTCTACGTGAGTTTGTATATCAGTTCTAGATGTAGCAGGCAAGAGAAGACGACCTCACCCGGTCACAAAAGCCAACACATCAAAGCCCGGTGTTCCCAATATAATAATAAATACTTGTATATTTCCGGACTATCGCACTACCAAACAGCTTCAAATTCATGTATACCCTATTTGAAGTACACATCTCTTAAGTGATTATATTGTTTGATGAGTACATGAGTATTGATAGCTAGATAATGTATGTTCTGATGATACTTACTTTGGAAATTGTCGAAATTTTTGTATTGTCTCCGTCAGTTTTTGTCACTCAGAAAAACATAACCATTTTTCCAATGAGAAATAACGATAAACAAATAATAGATTCAGAAAAAGAGGAAATAAGTTTATTTTTTTCAGAGAAAATCCGACACAGACCACCACGCGTAAAAGTCAAAGTTAAGGTCGGGGATTCTCCCAATAACTCCACTTAGACATTATCGATTTGAGTTATCTTTTCTCGGTGATAGGTAATTATACATCAAAAATAGCAAGAAATGTTAGAAAAGTTTTTCAGTCCAAAGTTATCAAGCTTGAAACCTCAAAGTTCAAGTTTTTCATAGAAAAGAAATGTTTTTTCACTTTTTTCAAGGTTTGATGCCTTGTTTCCGAGATGTATGAAGTCAATCGTTTTTTTTTCTTGACTTCCCTCATATTAATCATCAATGAATTATATTTTTGATGAACTTTCTTTAATTTTTATTGATTCGTGTTAAAAAATCAGTTTTTTCACGCCTTTCATTTATTGAAAAATGTTTCAGGCCAAGTAGTAGCAGTGAGAAAAACATAGGTACTCTCCCACGCTGTCAAACACAGGTTACAGCATGTAAGCACCTTGTTTCACAAGAGCCTTGGAGATCCTTCAGATTGTCTTACACAGTGTTAATATTTAGATATTATGGTACAACATTGTGTGAAGCTAAAATAAAGTTATCGAAATCAAAATTTTCACACTACGAAAACCGACAAAGGATACACTTTTAAAGAAAGCTGGACAAAGCATGCAAGTAGAGATCGTCGGCGTACTCCTGGACTGCGTATCAAAACAATATCCGACAATAGGTTGAATGAAAATTTTATTCTAGACTATGTTGAACATAAAATATCATTTTCCAGCTAATTGGCAATATTTAAAAATTTTACTAGAAAATACTGGAAAAAAAATTTGGAAAAGAAAAAGACATGTTTCAGAATAAACCGAAGAAAATTTATACGACTTGAAGTCAGAAGATCGTTGCCCTGTCAGTGCTGACGTTAGTATTTTACGTTTGGTGGCGACGTGGAGGCGGTAGAAGCTTCACCAATTGTCTCTTTTGCAGGGAAAGGATTCGCCTTCACTTCGATGTGAGAATCAATCTTGTTCCTCTACAAATTTTTCTCACGAGGTTGTTTACATTCTAACTTACATTCATACTACCTCCACAGTTCAACCATGGTTTATTGTGTACTCGTCCCCCCAAATCAACTTGTGATCTGAGTCTCGTGTCGTTAACAGTTGATTCGTCGTGTAAAAAGTCGATTACATCAGATAGAGAAGAGCAAGCGACATTGCTTTGTGAATTGTCTTTTGCTCTAGGATTCGCGTCTGTTTTTCGTTTCATCTCAAATAGTTGAGCGAGACGACTTTCATAAAGAGCTCTGTATGGAATCTCCAGCTTGTGACAGAGTCTTCTGATTAAACTGAATTCAGTAATGGGAAATATGGATACAACTAAACTTACCTCATCGTTGAACAGTAGTAGACATTTTGAAGTATGGCTGGATTTTTTGTTATTGTTTCGTACCATTCAATCGGACCATTCATCTGTAGTAACTTTCGCAGAGCTCTCTTGACGTCCACTTTATTCAAAAGGCGTGTTATGTATACTCCAACTCTCTTTCTCTGAAAAATCTATCAAGATACTCTCGATTAAAGTTGCGTGACCCAATTGGAAAAACAGAAGTGCATTTTTAAAAATATTGAAACTCACGAGAGTTTTGTTTTGGAGCACTGAGTTTTCGGGAGTGTATTTTGAAAACGACATGTCGATTTATCCCTGAATACGTCAAATATACAATGGTATAAAGTTTTCAATGAAATCTTCTGATACGTTCATCTAGTGGATGTTTCCGTGTCAGATCAGAATCAAAATTGAGAAATAAAATATGAATGTTCCTTAGTTTCGACTGATCTGCATACAAGCAAGTATTTTGAAATTGAATTTTGAGTTCTCAGAGTTGATTCAACATTGTGTAAGAGTATGAAAAAATCAAGTTAAATTCAAATGTAGCGTTTTGAGAAACTTTTTCGTTTTCAAACATGATATTTTTAAATATTTTCGTGATCAATCTCAAAACTCTCGAATGAAATTGTTTATGAAGTTCTAAAACAATGATTCCAAAGTAGAAGGACAGACGCTGGAAAAACAGAGAAGAAGCGAACAGAAGCTATGAATGACATGTGAGTGTCTGCAGAGTGAGAAATGTCAACCGACTTGTTCTCGCAATGAAAGCACATTTCTTTGATTTTCACCAACAATTGTGCAAAAATTATTTCAAGATTTTGATTTTCAGAAGAACTGATTGAGAAGAACAATCTACATAAGTTCTTGTACATAAGTTTTGTCAAGGGTACAAAAGAAAACTAACGTTTGCGTTCAATTTTTAGCTAATCCATTTTTCATAACATCTTATTCATGTATCGAAGCTCACTTATAAAAGATGTACGATTGTCAACAGAGTTTTAGTTAAAGAAACATTGAAACAATCGATGTTGAGACGTATAACGTACAAACGGAAATCGATAGGCATTCTTACTCCTTGTGAACAGGCAGAAATCTTTGTGGGGTTTTCAGTTCGTTATCGACAAATTGGTCAAAACCCACTGATACAGTATTACAAATAACCAAAATATGTTAAAAATGGGATGAAATTTGATTCTGGCGGCAGAATGTGAATCAAAGATAGTGCATGACATCGTGGAGTACGCAAGGTTAGCCATAAGTATATTAACACAACTATGCGCGTGTGCTCCAAGGCCGTAGTTTTCAGAATCATCATTTTTTTCTCCTCATTCGTGGGACCATGAAGAATTTTTATCCCAAAAATAGGATAAGATAAATGAGGGAATACTTTCTCGACTACCCATCATATCAGTCCATCAAATTTTACATGAACTCTCGCTCACTTCTAGTTCCCAGGCCGTCCTGTGTGTGACACATAAGTGTCGCATCAGTTGATTGGTAACACCTTACAATCACAGAAGCTGTATATTGTGCCAACGGGAGGCCACGCCTACTTTCTGGGCCGTATAAATATGGTCTCACTACAATCGGAATCACAATCCAGCTTTCCAGTTCACAAGTCCCCCATATCTGGCACACAAACCATCACCACTGATCAGAATTCCCGAGCAGAGTGAGCTGATTAGTCGTAGTGGTCTGGGTGCCAGATCCGTTTGTTCCCTATCCCTTGGACTGGAGAAGTCTGGGGTATCCCTGTACACTTCACACACCCAACCCAACCCTCCCACAACCGATTTCCTGGCGTTCACCGATGCACGCACTGCATATTCTGACTGTAGTAATATGAAGAGGGTGCATTGGGGAAAGCTTTGAAGTCCTTCAACCTGTCATTTGGATTCTGCTTAATTTCTCTCCTGACCCAGTCCGGCGTTCACCAGTGTGTGTATCGTTAGTTCTAATAGAAGACACTCACATGCACGGCATTGGGGGACGCCTCGAAAATTTTTCACAAAGGTTCTCACCGAAATTCATTGAATTTTGCTGGTTCTCTTCAAACTTGACCCAACTACGAAGCGTTTCTCAAACTTACTGACTCAATGTAGTAATAATGACTAGGCAGACAAGTAAACTTGAAATTACCATGTTTTCTTTAAATCTGCTCACCAAAACAAGAATTCAACTTCATCTTACCGGATTCACTAGTACACTTAACGTTTCTTCTGAAGGTAGTACATAACTAGAATAGATGGAGTGAAATCACTGTAGATTCACCTGTGAAGGTGTGAGAAGAAGGATACTGACAGTCGACAATCGGTTGCTTTTATACAGAAATTTCCCTAGACGTGGAGCATAATGTGATCATTCAAATTATTCCAATTGGTCTGGTCGGCGGCAAGATTCCGTTTTAGATCAACTATACAGTTTTGTGTTTCTGGAGAACAAAAATGAAGCGCAAGGGCAAGAACACAACAAATTAGAATCTAGGGACAGTATATTTGTCAAAAAGATGATGTCACCCATCTAAAGATGCTTGATATAGCAAAAACTTGGAAACTACTTTGAAAACTGTACTATTCACGTAAAAACTTGTAATTTTAAAAAATTGAATTTGAAAACGAACCGTCAATACGTGACTGAGGTAGCTGTGAAAGAGTCGATTTTGAGTAGAAGTTTTCAAACAGAACTGAAATTTGACATCAATCTTCCAGCCGTTTTATTTTTTGTAAACTGTTCTCACCGTACATAAATTTCATTCCATTCCATCTTGTTTCTCAGTTTTCATTTCAGATCCACAAAGGACTGAAAAAAACTACTATTGATCAATCGTGGAAAATTGTTGAATTCAAAATTGATCACAAGATACAGAAAGGATAGATTATGTATGAATTTTTATTGAAACAATTCAACGGGAAGAACGATAAATGTAGGGTGAGGAATTATTAAGAGCTCGTGGTTAAAAAACACGTTTGTAAAACACTAACTCGTGTAATTGATATTAAAGCTGGAATTGGGGACGTTGATGACACGTTGCTATGAAAAACACGCAATTTTCGTCATATGATCATTATTTCACAGAGTTAAAACAAAGAAGAACAGGAAAAAAAATTGGGATTCTGAGAATATTAGATTCTTAAACTTAAAAAGCCCGTAGCTTTTGAATAAAGTTACAGACACCTAATTCACTCTGAAATTGAATGAAAAACGAAATCGATATACATGAAAACCATGACTGGTATGAGCACTAAAACAACTGATACCTACAACTGTGATGGAATTTGAACAAGAACTTCTAACCAAAGTCGATAACCTACGAAAAAGCAAAGTTTTTTCCTTGAATTTCAAACGAATTGCTCATCTTCGTTTTTGACTCCAATGTCCTCACGTACTCGGGAGTGTAAAAGTTTCCGCCGCTTTGGAAAAGGTGGCAAAGGCTCGTTCAACAGTATGTGCATCTCATGCTGTTTCTTGATAACTCTGCCAACACCGTGATCAAAATCATCTTCTCTGAAAATTTAACTATGCAAAAGCTCAAAAACCGGGCAAAACATACCTTTCTCTAGAGCAGCGCAAATGTGGCTGATGATTTCTCATGACGAGCCGGACGTGGGGAAACACTTCCAGAACATCTATCATGTGTCCATGACTTATAAACATCTCCAAGTAGAAGTTCTCTAACGTGAACTCAAATGCCTTGAAATGTTCGACGAATTTCTTCATTATTGAACCCAACGTAAAGACGTTGTATGCATCGAGAAGTAGTGTGTCGACTTGTCCTTCAATTTCGTCCGAACATTGCGACATATCATAGACAGCTAATAGTTTTCTCTCACCTTGTGGTAGATGATCAAACTTCTGAAATGTGACTATTTTGTGATTCCCTTATTTAAAAGGTCAATATCAAGCGTATTTGCTGGATCATCGTTCCATTACCAAATACTGAATAGAAATTGTAATACAATAAAGTGAAACGGACGCAGATATTAGGACGTATCACTTCTTAACCGAACTATTTACATATATTGAGCGGTCCACTGGCGAAAGAATTTCAGTTGACCTATACTTGTCAGGAAAAATGTTGTGATGTCACATAAAACAGGGCCAACAGGAATTTTTACATAACAACTCAATAATTGTTACTGTTGAACAAAACCGAAGCTTTGGACCGCAATAACGCTGATCGTCAATGTCTGTTAGAAGTGTACGTTGTCCAGGAGGCTTTCAGCTACAGAAAGCGCTATAATCTTTCCCACTGCCCAATCACAGGTCGGCTGAGGTGGAGCGAGGTTCGGAATCCACTACTCTAACATTTTGCTTACGATTAAAAAAATGGTTTTATTTTTCAAATTATAATTATTCCTCATAATTTTTCTCAGTCAAAAAAATTTACACACTTCTACTGTTAAAAATGAAAAATTACTTTTCTCCCATCTGCTGATCCAATGAATTTGACTTCGTCGAAAAACCCGTTTGTCGCATAGGAAGCACTTATTCCAGATCCACCATGTAAAATCATTCTACAATTTCTGAGAGACTCCAATTCGCAGTGGTCTGCAAGACAAACATTGATTGTGGTCTTGAAAAAAACTCACGGTGTATAAAATCATAGCTATCGATGGGGATCTTTGCTCCAAAATCGAAAAAAACTTCTTCTATCTGAAAATGATGTTTTCAAGTGTTATGAGTGTAGTAAACTGTACCTTAGAGTGGTCACACTGTGGAATTTTCTCAAAAGATGTTGGCGATTGATATACCCGAACGTTGCTGCCTCTGTATGTGATCTTCAGTTTTTTTGCTTTGATTTCAGACAAATCTGGGGTTCGCGGGTTCATTCTGGAATTTGTACGTGTTTATTCAAGATTATTGTTTTTCAGATGTTTTCATTTGATGAAAACTTACATGGTCCCATCTTCATAGAAAACGCAAGACGCGAGGTCTGTTTCAAAATCCAATTCCAAGAATCTTTTGAGTTCATTCTCTTCATACAAAACTCCAAATTCGACTTCCTGCATTGATTTTTGCTTGTAGAGGAAGTGATTGATCAGCTTGTCTAGTGCAGGACTATTTTTGTTCTAAAGTTGTTTTTTTCATTGTGACTGATAAAGTCATACCTTTCCTACTTTGAACTGGGATGGCCTGACAGAAAATCTGGTCACTTGACCTGTGCGGAGAAGTTTTACTAAAACATGGTTTACCGTTTTTTTGTTTTGAGCTCACCGTATTCTACAACTCTCTCGTCCAGTGCTCCTCTGAGAAAATGGACTCCTCTGATTGTGCTGTGGAATCTTCTAAGTACCACACCAAAAACGTCTGTCGCTATGTTTGCGCTTGATTCTGACGGTATCTGAGTTGTTCTTTTATTTCCTTCAATCAATAAAGCTCACATGTTCTAGATACTCTTCATATCTGTCGAACTTCGCGTCCACGTACACATCTTCGATGTCGGTGTCGTTTTGGATCTTAGCCAGAAAGTACTCTGAATTGATACTTGTCACATCATAAATACAATTAGTTCACACCTAGTTGTCTCAAACAGTCCCACATATCCGATTGACTATACGTCACAGGAATCTAAAACATGTCATATATTCCAGTTTTTCCGAATCTCACCAAAAAAGGTTCCAATATGAAACTGGGCACATTCACTGTTACAGACCACTGAAATTATCATAAACATACACGTTGTATTGAATTCTCAAAAAACCTCGTAGACCCCTGGTATTCTTCTTTGGTGGTCTTTGCTCTTCTCCAAACGGTCTTTCACTAGTCCATGCACCATCTGAAATATTCTTCTGTACAACAAGTTAATTTTAATGAACTCACATCGAATCTGATATAAATTGCTTTTTTGTAGAGGCGGAGAGGTGCTGGCTCCAGATTCTTGCTCAGCGCGATGTAAGAATCGGGGCTGGAATTCAAAAATCAATTGGTTTTTGAGAATACTAACCTAATGAATTCTTTTAATTTTCGCGAGATCAGAACGTTGTTCAGCCCAATCAGAATTGGACTATTGTTGCTGTTTGCTGAGTTTCTCTGAATTTACGTTTTTCCGCAGCTTGTTAACAACTCAAAGATGTCAAAATGCAGCGTTAATAACATTACATTTGGAGTTAACGAGTTGCAATGAATTTCATAAAACGAACCACCGTACTAACTGCTTTGCTCGCTTCACGGCACGTGCATGACAAGCTGTTTCTGTCCTGAGAGATAATTTTACTGTTTTTTATTGAAAAATGGAAACGGTTCGATTTTCCGCAAAATTTTAAACTTAAATTTCACCTTTGTCTCCGGTAAATGAGACAGCATCTTTTCCATAACAACTGGCTCCATCAGTACTTTCATGAAAGATGATCCTTCTGAAAACATTGTTGAAACAAACTCATCTTAATTCTCACCTTTCACTAATTCTTCATACCACTTTGGTGTCAAGACGATGGTCTTATTGTCTTCACTAACCTGAAAAATAATTCAATTTTATTTTAGGCAAAAATCAGAAATTAATTCAACCACGTTCTAAAATAAAAACTCTGACAATTGTTTTCGAAAACAAAATCAACTTATTTTTCACTCGTGAAAGAATAAATGAAAAACTTACCTCACACTCAATTTCCTCGTGTTCACAAACAGAAGAAGTTGATGCGGAGTCCATTCTGGAATAGATAAGAGTAATATTAGTGCAAGACAGGTCGCTCATTGGCGTGGGTTGACCAGGACCACCTAGTCAGAAAATGATCGGATCAATAGAAAGTCTGCATGCGCTTATGTTGTGGGTTGATTTTTTTTTTGAAGAAAACATATGAAAACGTGAATTGAACACAGAAGTTTATTCTATTCGAGAAAAAAACGTTGATTTATGTTTATGATGAGACAAAAATGTGTGAAACGGAAAGAAAATAACGCCTGGCAATAATGACCGTTCAGCTTGTACATTTTGGCAAATGACAATTTCGTTTAAGTCTCGACAAAAAATATTGAGAAAAACTACTTCGAAGTTAGAATCAAGAGAAAAATATGTGAAGCTTACTTTGTGATAAGTAAATGAAGTATTAGAGCAGGAAGGAACGCTACTCAGCGTGGGTCGACAAGGACCGCCAAATCAAAAAACTATCAGAGCACTGCTGAGCTACAAATACATACGATACACCTGTGTTGCGAGTTTGTACTTTTTGAGTTTTTTCACAAACAAATTGAAAAAGTTCTAGCACTTCTCACAAAATATATGTAAAACTCAAATAAAATTAATAATCATTTTATTAAAAGAAAAATATTAAATAATTGAAAAGCTAATTTGCGTTCAATTTCAGTTTTTAAAATGGACTTTCCACAATGTCAGAAACACAGAAACTTGTTCAGTCCGACATGACTGAGAAGATAGAGAGAGAAGGGTCACTATGCAGCGTGGGTATCCCTGGACCACCCAGTCCGAAAACAATCAGATCAATAGCTAGACATCATGCGCTCATGGCGCGCGTTGGTTTTTTTGTGTTTTTTCCCTGCGAATCAATGAAAACAAGCGGTGTGACAACAAAACTGTATTATAATTTTTCTGACTTCATGTTAATTATTTATGTTCATAATCATATAAAACGAAAAGATATTACGAGCGTTCAACTTGTACTTATGAGAAATTGAGTTTGTAGCTCAGCGAGAAAACGTTATCAAGGATGGTTTGAAAGATTCGAAGCAAAATTTAAATTTTTCACAAAGAAATAGCACTTTCCAACATTTTTTGAGCTCAATATCAAATAAAAGTCAGGGGCTGGATAACATAAAAGAAATAGAACAATTTTTAAAATGTCATTTTTGTTTTAGAAAACTTGGGAAAAATCTGTGATTAATATAGAAGCATAATACTTCTGATCGATACAGATTTGTTTGGGGCGATATATGAAGAGAGGGAAAAGATGGAGTGTCCCCGAGTTCAGACCACCCAAGAAGAAAAGTCAAGCGCGGTGGTAACCTCCACTTCGCGGCATTGTGCGCTTGTTTTATTTCACTAATAGTGAGATTTTTGGTGCTTTTTCGTTCAAATTCCTTGAACAAAAATAAAGTATTTTTGTACATTTTTTCTCTCGTGCTGGGCTTATAGAAATATTCAAGTTGCTGAACTTTTTTTCACATTATTGTCTATTTTTTTGCTTTTTGCCAGAGGGAAAATCTCAGAACGGTATAGGACTCTGATAGGCTTTTCAGTGATTTATTTCAAGAATTTGGGTTGAAAATTAATTGAAATGTTTGATCATTCAGCAAGAAAGTCTCTGAAGCGAATAGTTGAATCGAAAAGCGAATAAATTTCGTTCGAGTTTTAAATCGTTTTAATTTTCGAAAATTTTATTCGAGAAAGTCAAGTATGAATACCTTATTCGAGTGGTCTGTAAACCATCGCAGAAATTGTTTTGAAGAAATGTAAGAAAATTGTACAATAGTGTAGGACGTGACATCAGTGATGTGTCATCGAAGACTGCTCTTATTTTGATGCTCACAGAATCAACTGTACTATTTCGTTAGACAAAGAACTGAAATTCTCTTTTGTCATTATAGAGAGTTAAAGCACCAACTTCAAGGAGAATGGCATATATTGGTAAGGGGAAATTCGATTCAAAACGTTTACATATGACTTGTCTGAATGGTATGGCTTGAAATTAGAATCATGTTGTATAGTGGACATTCTACATGAAGTGTAAGGAGTTTGTTGAGTAGTGATGTGAACATCTGGAGTGAGTTCAAGATGGTATTCCATTCATGGTTATTTTCAGCTGTTCATAGTTGAGCGATTCACTGTTGGTGGATAGACATGGTTAGAAATCAAACATGTTCAGGTGCTCGAATAATGACTTGCCATAATCGAACTTTCTCATTTGGTGAATGAGAATACTATAGGATAGGAATCATAGGTAGAGTTATTAAAAACTGAGCACTTGGTACTAAGACGATTGTTACTTTGTGAGAGTATGAAACATTTTCTGTTCACGCCCTCAGATGGTCCATTAAGTGACAGCCCACAGTCATTAGGTGAAGTTTATTCAGACACTAATGGTCCGATGACACATTATTTGTTCCCTGCTTCATTCCTCTTTCACTTTTTTTACTCCATCATGTGACGTCTGGAACAATCTGAAAATTTAGAGTTACACCAATTATTCAAACCATAGAGCATCGAGGCTCATGAAGAATTCGGAACGTACATGCGATGGCAAACATGAGCATTTCCACGTTTGGTTTTTTGACAATACCTCAGCAATCAATCGTTCGTTTGGTTTCACTTTTCGACAGAAGATACTTAAGACATCTGGAACCGTATTCAGATAATTCTTTAGCCAATAGTGTATGAAATGAAAATATAGGAACATCTTTCCCTGGTAACATCGAAACTCTTTGAAGTGTACCTGGTATTCAGTGATATCCAGGAAGAATCAGAAAAAATTCAGAAAAACAGAAAGAAAGAATTAAATCCAGAAACTCGTTATCTGTCCTTTGTGTCAAGTAGGTCTGGTACACACGTCAAACTTCAACGTGTTATTGGACCTGCCTCCTCAACCTTCACATCAGAATTCCCGAATTCCGTAGAAACGACTCTCCTCATGGAAAAGGTGGATATGGAACAGGCATATGTCAAAATCATACATTCAAAGTTCATTTTCCAAACTCAACGTAATAATGAGGTTCGTACGAATTCAGAGCTTATGAGAGGCCAAAACATTAGAATTTTATTGAACTAGTGTTTGGAAGTATCAAAATACAAGTGAGGATTTCATTTTCAGTGATTTTTCTCTGTTTATTCTTTTGAATTACTCATACAGATAGTATTACCAAAAAGTTTGAACATGTTCTGAGCTTAGAGTTGAGAACAATCTTCGCATAACTGACGCATTTTTCTGACGAAACCAACACTGAACATGTCGATTTGAGTGTTTATATTTGTCATCTTTTTGAAACTAAAGTTTTTCTGAAAATACAACACGAACATATGTATTTGATCAAAGAATACAACACGAACAAACGATTCAATGTCAAAAAACAAAATTGGAGATGTTGATGTTCGTCACTGTATGTTTTATATGAAGTTGTCATATGCTCTGTAGAACGGCGATGACTGATTCCGAATCATCAGCTTGTATCAACGAGACATCGAACGACCAATGCGACAGTCTCCAATGAACGAATTGCAAACAAGACAAAAAACAAACAGGGAGACCCACCACAGTCAATCTTTGATCAAGCACAGCTCTCTGCAGATCTTGAAAAACGGAGATACTTGAAGCGTAAGGAAATACCTAATCAGCAAAAACCGTCCGGAACATTTTTTATTCTTGTTTTTTAAGATTCCCGTTCAGAAAGCTCGTTCTCGACATTTCCATTTTGGACTTCCAGTAAAAAATCAGTTTTGTGAGATCAATGAGAATGAATTACAACCGAATAATATTCTGAAAACTCATTCACGAGCTCACCGACAATAAACGAATTTCTCGGAACGGTCAAAATTCAATGAAAACTATCGAATTCCGATCCACCTCCGATAACATCCAATGCGGAATATGCGGAAGTCATCAATCATTGTTTCAAAAAGACCAACTCGAATCTACATTATCTCTCCGCATTCCGCAACAATAGGCGAAGTTGTATGTTTCACATCAATTCTTTCACAATTCGTCAGTTTTTACTATGAATTTTGATGTTCTGTGAGTTGTAAGATTCCTTTTATAGAAGAAACAACATGTTTTCAATTCATCATTCATTTTAAACCCATAAAATCACCAGTAACAAGAGCACGGTACGAAAATAAATACAAAAATCGAACAGAATCAAGCATTAATGTGAAGGTTCCTCACGCTGCGTAAGATTGATCGTCCTTTAGCGTCCAACTTCTTCTGAAAATTTTGTTACTTTGACAAAAAAATGAGAATGCATCTAGTTTTTTTTTAGTAAAAACTCAAGCAAGCCAAATCTATAATTCATTTATGCAGGACGAAGATTTTGTAAGGATTGTAGGAAAACGTACAATTTGTTATTAGCTTATTTTTCAATTATTGAAGTACGTCATAACCAACACTCCGGAGAAATTTCCGATTGTCACCTTATACATATCTTCGAAAAGAAACGACAAGAATATGCTGGAAACCTTTGGAACCGACCCTTTTTCTGACAACTACTAGTAACGGTCGAGAAATGACTCGGCACTGAGATTGACTTCATTTAGTTTTTTTATTTACAAAAACGTTTAAATCTTACCTTTGCCGCTTCTTTCCGGATCTCGTACATGGTCTTTTGATTGTACACGTCCACTCTGGGTCCGGTGGTGGTTTCGTACTTGCAGAGTCCTTTCTCTTGCAAGAGGGTCGCAAGATTATCTGAAAGATCAAAAATTTTACTTGAACTAAAACACTTTCACCATTGTTGACAAAGACCGCCACATAGTTGATGCCGTCCTTGAAATCGGTTGTCACCAGTTTCAAACTACCGACGTTGCCGCAGCATTGTTTCATTACTGATCGAAACTTTTTGAAAGTCCGAATTTTCCATGTGACTCCTTCCAACTTGCAGATTGCAGTCTAAATGAGTTTGTATCGATGGAGAATCTTCAAAGGCACAGATGAATTATATAATTCGCCTCGTGCGAATCGAAAGATCAACATAATTATTGTTTCTTTTTATAAATTCTTTCTATTTTCAAATCAATATAACATACCCTTGCTGGAAAGCTTGTGAAGATCGACTTCATGTCGAAAACGTTCTCGGCAACCAGATCGACTGCATATCCGGCATCAAGGAGGTACAAGATGGAAGGATTGAGAAGTCTCGCGCGGTAGAATTCGTCTTGGTACTTGTAAAAATATTCATTTGACACCTAAAAAGTAACTCGTACCTGCTAGTTTGAATCACAACATACCACAACGTTTGTGCTTGGTTCTTTATTTTTGCAGTGTTCTTTTATTTGAATGGACACTCTGTGTATATAATCTTCGAAATCTTCATCGTCTGCAATATGAACTGCAAATGTTGGTTCCGTGTCAGCTTTCGCGAAATCTGTCGGGAGATGTTCAACCACTTTGGCCTGAAAGAATCACTATGAGTCATATGAGACTCAAAAAATTAAGAATTGTATATTTGTTGCGAGTTTTGACTGTTGCAGTGTCATTTAACGAGAAAAAACTCACCGATACTTCACTGCCAATTTTCAAAATTTTGGTGAAAATTCTAAAATCTGGCTTCTTAAGAGGCTTTCGTACTAGTTCTGCTGGTGGATGTTGACGGCCATTCCATTCGGTACACTAGAAGTTATTGACGGTTTTTGATCTAACATGGCCTATAATTTTTTTTCCGAATTCGGCCGTTTCGATCTTCTATTTCTTATCAATTTTGGAAATTTGATGACAAGCTTCTCGAAATACTAACTGTTATATTCTACTCTTACAGAGGACAACAGTTCCGGATATTTTCAGAAACAACTCTCACATTCTATTGGCGACAGATCTTGTAATTGTTGTTCTTTTCTTCGTCACTATTCCTAACTCACCGACCTTTTTAATTATTACAACAATTCTGAATTACGGTCAAAATAAACTCGACACTGGTTGGTATTGATATGAATATCCTGATTGAAATGATAACATCAACGTTTAGCCATTACTGACATTGTTATTCATTTTTAATTTCTCAAAACGATTCTCATGACCGAGTCAGTTCTCATTTTTGGTTTTCAGAGCGGTTCATTCAACCCCGTTTTTCGAAGACTACTCCTTGTCGTTATTCAAACTTTTGTAACATATTTGCAGCAAATGGAGTGTTTTATAATAAAGATCAAAAACTCACAACCAACAAAAGCCCATCGACTTGGAGTATGCCATCGTTGAGGTGTGAGAGGACATTTTCAACTTCGAGAATGCTGCTCATCATAATTATGCTGAAAACCCATGAAATGAACAATTGAACACTACAACGACTTACCAGAAGTCTCCATCTCTGTTTCCCATTCTAATATTGTCGATTTCACCATAATTTTTAAAAATCATGTAGACATCAAACTGAAACTCGTGTCAAAATTTTTGTCTGAAAGAAACTGACCTCTTCGAAAGTGGAAGGATAATTTCTAACAAGGAGTATGGGTGCTCTGGTTCCATGGGTTGTCACGAAGGTAGACATAGCTGTAAAAATATGATGAGAATGTTGGAAACATTTGAAATGGAAACATTGATTCGGTAGAATAGAAGAGTTGAACAATCTTTTAAATTGAAACAGGAATTAGAAATTGAAAACTACCTTTTTCACGTGGAGAACAACTTAAACTGCAGATAATCTTATTGTATCACGGTTTTTTTCTACTATTGAATCTTTGAAGCAGGAAAACAAGACTTAAATTCCTAATCCGGAAAAATAAACTCAAACTCGGCACCGAGAATACGACACTCCTAATGTAAGACATTTTTCCCCGCGAACTGCGCTCAAAAATTTATTATATTATCCTTCAAAGCTAGTTTCTCTTTCTTACAAGTAAAACCCGGGAATAAACAGAGACGTGGGTGAAGAGGTAATTGTATTTCACCTCCTACAGACGAATTATGCAGGCAAGCCTCAATTATATGTACTGTCCAAGTTTTTTTATTTGACTTTTTTCACATTGTGTTAAAACGTTTCTGTCTTCGAAGTAACTACGCTGGTTACATATTGTGTGATTCACAAGTAGCCAACAATCTTTATCACGTAGTAAGAAAACCCACACAGCGGGTCTGCAATGTTCCGATGGTGTATACAACATGAAAAAACGGAAAGAAAAAGATGGTAAATGAGAATGTGAAAAAATGCGGTTGATGACAAAGTGACAGGCGGTAAATATCGATTGGTCGCTGGGAGACGCTGGTGCTAGCACTCGACGCGCATGCACGGCCCCTTGGCTTCTGCAACACACATCTTCTATCTACTATCTACTATAATAATATACGATATTTGGTTTCACAAACTGCGTACGCGGTCCGTTCTCAGCTCATAGACGTCGGATCGGAGCAGGATCAACGCTTATCGAAAGCTCAGTTGCGGACAACGGTGCCCGTCAAGTTTCGACCTGATCGGACCGCGTGTTGCTGCGCGGTAACCATTTGTGTTGTTTTTTATGGCCAAAACCAATTCGTAGTATCTGTTCTTATAGTATTTATTGGTTCAATTACCCGAGTTTGAGGTAAAAGAGTGCCAGTGACGGGTCAAGCAGTGATATGCATTTAACGCACTGATAATATCGGTTTGATTACCCAAGGTTGGGGTACACTGCTTCGAACTGACGAGAGCAAGTATCGTCATCATTTCCCCAAGTGGGTACGCTATGTACTTTACAGACACGAAAAATTGCCAGGGGTAGGTCAAGCAGTGATATCTATTTCACACACGACTCTAACAAGTCGGTTCAATTACCCAAGTTTGAGGTAAGCCGCTGTACAAAAGAGTGTCGGAGGAGGGTCGAGCAGTTATATCCAATTTTTACTCCGTTAAATCGGTTCGCTTACCCAAGTTCATGCTACTGCGACTGCGCGGTTAAGTGGCTCTAAACTTGAAACTCTGGAATGAAAGAAAATAATGAAATTTTCCCGTGAGTCTTAAATTCTTACTGTCACAGTATGTCATGCGGGTGTTACTGTCAGCTTATGTCCTGCGACTATTGCTGTCAGGTTATTCCATTCTGCGGCTCTTACTGTCAGGCTGTGCCCTGCGGTTATTACTGTCAGGCTTTGACATGTGGCTAATACTGTCACGCTTAGCGCTGCGGCTATCATTATCAGGCTGTGCCCTGCGGATATTACTGTCAGGCTTTGACATGTGGCTAATACTGTCACGCTTAGCGCTGCGGCTATCATTATCAGGCTGTGCCCTGCGGTTATTACTGTCAGGCTTTGACATGTGGCTAATACTGTCACGCTTAGCGCTGCGGCTATCATTATCAGGCTGTGCCCTGCGGTTATTACTGTCAGGCTTTGACATGTGGCTAATACTGTCACGCTTAGCGCTGCGGCTATCATTATCAGCCTGTGCCCTGCGGTTATTAGTGTCCTACAACTACTGCTGTTTATGCCCTGTGGCTATTACTGTCAGGCTTGGCTCTGGGGCTTTTACTGTCAGACTTAGCGCTGAGGCTTCTACTGTCAGCTTACGTCTTTTGACTACTGCTGTGAGGTCATTCCATGCTGCGGTTATTACTGTCAGGCTATGCCATGTGGCTGATACTGTCACGCTTAGCGCTGAGGCTCCTACTGTCAGCTTATGTCCGCAACTACTGCTGTCAGGTTATTCCATGCGGATATCATTGTCAGGCTGTGCCCTGCGGTTTTTATTGTCAAGCTTATCACTGCGGCTATTACTGTCGGACTATGCCGTGCGGCTCTTACTGTCAGCTTATGTCGTTTGACTATTGCTGTGAGGTTATTCCATTTTGCGGCTATTGCTGTCAGGCTTGGCTCTGGGGCTCTTACTGACAACCTATGTCCTGCGACTACTACTGTCAGGCTATGTCATATTCGTCGTTCATTTACAAGGGATCGGGCATCAGATTGGTGTTCATAAAATATTGATCAAACCTACTGTCAACTTACTTTTGCTATACTCAGATAACATTAGTAAATTGAAAAGAAAAAACCGAAAATTACTCCCAGCCCAAGAATTGCGTGGGAAACCGTGACCAAAGAAATTACATGGGGCGCGAAGCGCCCCAGTATTTGACTTGTTGTTTGAAAAGACTTTTTCACCCATTCGTTCCAATGCGTCTTCTTCTAGTCAAAAACTCTGGACTTAATTCCCTTCAAATCTCACAAAAAGAAACTTTAAAACCGGGATCGTTCAAACTTTCCAAATACGGGATGTATTGAATTTGATTTATCTCTATCGTTCAATTAGTCTGAATCTTCTGGCAGATAATGAGTTTTTTTTTGTTTTTTTTGAATAATAAAAGTAATTTCAAAGTTGTGTGTTTTTAACAGAATCAGAAAATTATGATGAAAAAACTAAATTTCTCATTCACTAAATTGAGAAACTCATTTTTTCAGCCAACTTATCATTGACTTTTTAAAAAAAAAACATCAGTTGAAATTTGGTTCTATTTAACAAGACACTGGTTAGCTAAAAACAACATTTCAACCGATTCCTCGTTGCTTATAATGAATTGAAGTTTGTTATATGATAGAGCTGTCATTACTTCGTATATATTCAGTATTTTTTCTATAATTAAAATATGTAGCTAGTCATTAGATTTCTTTTCGAATCCAGTCTGATTTTCTTTTGACAACACTTTCATTTTCCAATTATAGATGATTGTTTGCATAGAAGAAAAAAATAATCCAAGCTCATATTGTTTTGAGAGATAATTCATCCCTTGTTTATCAGTCTAAATTGAATTGCACCAAACCCCACGGAACTTACCCTATCAGTATCTATACTGTCTGAATGGTTTCTTAAATATTAGAACCAGCTGAGGACGACAAAACATTTCGAAGAAATTGTTCCACCGAACGATTTTCCGAGTTAAGGTGAAAAAACAGAGTCACATGAGGTGTTCAATTTCTTTTTCACCTTTTTCATCGACTTTCCATAAGTTCAATGATGTTTCGTTATGAATCAAGAATTGTATTCCTATTTTCACTGGAAATGATTTATCACCGTTACGAAAGTGCTACTATCTGTAACTTTTCAGTGAAGTTTCATAGCTTGTCATTACTTTCTATTCCATATTTCTCGTTATTACAACTAACAAACTAAAAATAGTGAATGATTCATGCAATAGGATGCAGTTTATGAATACAAACTAGAAAATAAAAACAAATAGATTGAATTGAATTGAAAACTTTATTCTCGGAACGCAAGAATAATGGAAAATTAAAAAAAAATTAAAGAAATTTTTTCAAAAAATATATAAAGGATATAATTTTTACGGACTGGTGATTATAGATTCAATTTAGCCCATTTGTTGTAGGCCGTGACTGCTCTTGGAACAAAAGAGGTTAGGCGGATTTTTTTCTTTGGCACTCTGAATGAGATTTTCCGATTGCCACCTCTCGTCCTTGATTCTGTAATTCGAAATAAATTCTCTGGACTGATATCTACTTTACCATCTAGAATTTTACGGATCATTCTAAAGTCTGCTGCCTTGCGGCGGCAGCTAAATTTCTCCAAACCGAGAGTTTTCAATCTGTGATTGTAAGAGAATAGTTCCCGTTTATTAAAGAACATTCTAAACCCGTATAACCGTACGAAGATTTTACGAGTGAAACTTCTCTGCACGGCTTCAATCATTTTTGATACTGCTTCTGATCTAGGTGATGTAATGGTTGTTCCATACTCGAGAATGGGCCGCACGTATGTAAGAAACTTTGTCCTGTTAGTACTGAAAACCTTGAATATACATATAGACTAGGTAGTTTGCTTTTCTAACATGAACGCGCCAGTGTTCGTGGAAAGATAGATCTGGTGTTATATACAGGTGCACCAAAATTACTTGCACAACTTCTAGATAGTCGACTGTCAAGACTGTCAAAAAGTGAAAGTCTGAAAACCGTATTATCTGACAAATAGTTTATTTACGATCATAAAAACAATTATCAGCCAGTATTGTTGAATACGACTTCCTTCATTGGCGAGGACAGCACAAAGTTGACTTGGTTAGGCACCATCGTTCGCACGCAGGTAGTCTTCGGACAAATCGTCCCATTACTTGACCAGGGTCTCCTTTAGGCCCTTGAAACTTGAATGAAGTTTAGTCTTGATTTAGTTCTGCAAGACTCTCAAGATGAAACGGTCAGCCGGATTCAGGTCTGGCAACGACAGTGGCCATTTATCCGTGGGATGGACGCAGCCAAATGAGTCTCGCACCACTGTTGCGACGTTTTGCCTGTTTGAACTGGCGCACCGTCCTGCTGGAACACCCAGTGACGTCCATTGAAGTGATTTTGACTCCAAAAAAATTGTTTCTACGTAAAATCACAGTAATTAGGATTACTGTGTTGATTTTGACACAATTGTCGACAAAAAACAATGATAAATTGTCACACACTGTTCCGGAAAGGATCACGCTAGCAGGTCGAAGGCTTGATGGATGGAGTTATTTCTCGTCAAAAGTTTCTACGAACGTCTGAGTAACAACTCGGTGATTTTAAGACTTCAATTCAGCTTTCATCGTCATTAGTTTCTCATCAGTGAACACCGTTCTCGATTGTTCATAGGGCGCGTGCGCTGGAAGAGCTATCTTGGTATTTTGAGCCGTTTATCGGTTATATCCTCCATGTGAATAGAGGTTTCTCTCATACGACAACAGACCAGTTCAAGTTTGTCTTTGACTATTGCGTCCATCAAAGTCCGATCGATTTTCATATTGATTGCCATCTTTTTGATGATTCGAGTGGAGTTCACCGTTACCTCATTTTCACAGCTCTAATCCGCTCTTAAACAATGACTGCTAGTATTCTTCTTCCCACACGTCTATAAAAAGATATACTGTACACTTTTACCTCGAAATTCGCATCTTGAACAGTTCTTTCTGGAATTCCCAGCCGTTTGATGATACCGCATAGACGGACTCCCGTCTGTGACTGGAATGAGCAATGCGAGTTTGAGAGCACCATCGCCCTAGAACTAGACCGATTGATCTAAAACTCAGCAAAAAAGTTAAAAACAATATGAAGAGTAAAAATTTCGAGAGTTCGTGGATGAGAAATGCTTGGACAAGAAGCTGTATGAGGTCAAATTTTTGTGCAAGTAATTTTGGCGCACCCTGTAGAATCCCTCATCTTTTACTTTCGTAACTTTGGTTATGTCACTTGTTGTGTACAGGAAGTAAGGAATATCAAATTTTACCGTGCCTAGGGAGATCGCGTGGGTTTTGTTGATGGATAAAGTTAGTTTATTATCAGCAGACCATTTCTCAATTTCTCGTATACCATCTTGTAGATGTTTCACGTCAGCTGGGCACCTTATTCTTTTATAGATTTCGAGGTCGTCCGCGAACATCTTTATTGATAAAATTGCGCTCAACTAATTAACTACATTCGGAAGGTCAGAGACAAATATAGAGAAAAGAATTGGAACATAAGTTAGTGTCAATTTCGCAATCGAAAAATGCGCGCCAATTGATATTTTCGATTGTACTGTAAAGAAGCTGCAAGTTTATGTTCTTGTATGAGCGGATTTGGATGACCTCATGATTCCCAGATAAGAGTTTGGTCTTGAAAGTAATGGATGCGTGATCAGAACTACCCAAGGGTATCCCAATTCGAACGTCATCTATTAGACTTTTTTTGCTATTACCAAGTCCAAAATATTCGTACCCCTTGTTGGAGAGGTCACATGTTGAACTAGTTTATGATGTAATACAAAATCGAGTAGTTCGCGTTCTTGGGTCCCAGCCGACGAACTACAACTCATCCAGTTGACTTTTGATAGATTCAAGTCTCTTACTACTATGAAGTCTTGTGAGGAGGAGGAGATGCAATCACTTAAGATTTCAAAAAGTTAAGTGTTGTTAGCATAATAGTTCAAACTCTTGCTCAATTGAGCTTTCTACTATGACTTGACGGAAGAATTTTGTTTTCAAGAGAATACATACTCCCCCTCCTCGAACTTTTGATCTATCACACCTCAATAGGGAATATCCTTGAATTCCGTTTGTGAGGTTATTCGAGACGAAGAACTTAGAAAGCCATGATTCAGTTATAGCTAGAAAGTCGTAGTTTTCCTTATTCAGAACTGCTAAAAAAGGGAGTGTTAGATAGTATGCTTCTAGCGTTACAGTAATACCAATTTTGAGAAAAAGTTGTTGAAACTTGCCTTCCCTTCAAAAGTTTCCCTGGTTACCGTGTGGAAAAGGTATTGCATTCATAGAAACCTGGTTAATTTATTCTGGTTGAGGCTGGGCTAGAGGATAAAGCTGAACATGTGGAAACGGCTGAGCTTGAGGAAACTGGTGGTTACACTACATATGTATGTACCTCGAGTTTCCGAACAATGATATCATCTTTACCGTGTTTAAAGAATCTGAAGACTATTTATCACGAATTTCCCGGCTCCCGATATCTGAGACGATTCACAAAAAATTGACCAGAAGCAGCCAAAAAGTTCGTTAGGTTGCCCGTGAACCGTTTGATCTTAAATTTTGTGTACCAGTAGTTTTTGATGAGCTGAACCCAAATACGTCAGTTCTGCTCATAACTTTTTTTGTAATCGCATAGGGTACTTGATTGTTTTGTCAGTGTATAGAGAAAAAAGATTTGCTCCGGATGATTACAAAAAATTAAAATTTTAGTTAACTATTACAGGTTTATCATCTGTTTTGAACCCTCAAAATAAAAAATATCACACTTTCCCAACTTTGTTATGACTTTGTTAAATCCGTTTTTTGATGATGATAATGTTTATTTTGATAATAAACAGAAGATGAACAGACCAATGCCAGCAGTAGCAAAGGTAGCTGGTTAAATTATCATAAACAAAAGCATAATACGAGCAAATTTTTAAGCATAAAGTGACTACTAATCAATATAACACATATCTGGTGTGACTTCAGTGATCTTGAGTTGTTTCTCACGGTGTTTTTGGAGAGTGTACAAAGATCGGCTCGCTTCTCGCAGTGATGTTGGTGATGTAGTCCTCAACGTGAAAGTGATCATACCAAAAGATGGCCGTTGAGGCTTGACGACATAAGTGAGGATCGACGTAAATGTGATCATACCAAGGGATGGCCGTTGAGGCTTGACGACACAAGTGAGGATCAACGCGAACGTGATCATACCAAAGGATGGCCGTTGAGGCTTGACGACATAAGTGAGGATCGACGTAAATGTGATCATACCAAGGGATGGCCGTTGAGGCTTGACGACACAAGTGAGGATCAACGCGAACGTGATCATACCAAAGGATGGCCGTTGAGGCTTGACGACACAAGTGAGGGTCAACGCGAATGTGATCATACCAAGAGATGGCCGTTGAGGCTTGACGACACAAATTAGGATCAACGCGTAAGTGATCATACCAAAGGATGGCCGTTGAGGCTTGACGACATGAGTGAGGCTCAACGCGAAACAGGCACGTAAACAAGTAAACAACATTTGTCATCATTCGCATTCCTCACGTAGGCATTTCTTCTTCTTGCGATGTTCTTTGTGCTGCTACTTCTCAATTGTTTTACCTTTTTGATCCGTTTTTTCACTCATATTTTTCTGTATCATGAACGTCCAAGTTCGCTCATTAGTTTTATCATTTAATTGACTTATACTTCCAATTTTTTTGATTGGATGAGGTAAATATTTCTATATGAATGAAACTCTCAAGTATTTCGGGTCACCAAAATTATGAAAGTCAAAAAAAAAGCTGTTGAATTTCTGCTGAGAGAAAAGTTTCACATACTCTGAACGTTAGTAATTGCACGGAATTTTGAAAAACTATTTTTCACAGTTGCTACATTCCCCTGTACAGACTGGAATTTGTTTTTTTCCGAACAATGAGCACAGAACTCTCCCGTTATTGCTTATTAAAGTCTGAAAATAGCCTGAAAGTTGTGAGAATTTCAAATTTTGTGTCATTCATTTCAAAAATTGCAGAAGGTATAGCCTCAACCCGGCACCAGTTTGGTAATCTTGTTCCAGGTGAGTTGACGGACGGTTTTCCTTTTTTTACAGAATTTCTTAAACTACAGAAAAGAATATCATTATAAATTTTACAGCTTCAATCATGGGTTGAGAGGGTTCCTGGAAACTACACCCGTCTGGAGCCGTCGCTCTTCACGTCAACGTGAAGAGCGACGGCAAGACGACATATACAGTGAGTCACTTTACCTATTGGAATAATATATGGATGCATGTGTTTCTAACCATCAGAAGGGTTTTATGAAAAAAATAATATGAATCTCTGTGTGAAAAATTGATAGGATATCCATGGAGAAAACTCTTTATGTCCGGAAAATTGTTCCAGAAACAGTTTTGAATTCATCCGAGAGATATTGTGGTTAAAAAAACTCATAATGATCTGCTTATTACAGAGGTGCTTGCTCCAAAGAAAATGTTAACAGTTGTGACTTGTTGCAAAGACTTAAAAAAATGAATAGGTTTGAGTGTGAATGTATATAAATTATGATCAGCTTATTTCAGAGGCCCCTTGTGCCGCCGAGCGCATAGGAGAGAACTCGGGATCATTTCGGTGACTCGGTGAGTTGATGAACTTCATTTTTTCAAGTTTCAGATATTCTTCTTTTTTATACAAAAAAAATTACGATTGAAATTTTTACGTTTCTGAAAAAATAGCATCTCTTGTAATTAAAGAAGAAATGAAAAAAGTAGCATGTCTTGTAGTAAAAAAAAGAAATCAAAGCATTTTACGAATTACCATTACGACTGTGCGAGTATTGTTTACACTACCATCAAAATTCATTATTTTTGAACATTTAATTGATAATTTAAAAAAAAACTACATATCATCTTCAATAAAATACAAGAAAGTGGCACTTTTGTTTACACTTGGTAGGTTTGTGAATGATACAACAATGATATTATGTCTATTTCAGGGTCCCCCGACTTGAATCCAATTGAACATCATCTCCATCGCTCTTCACGTTAACGTGTGTGGAAAACTCACTCCAAATACACGTTAACGTGAAGAGCGATGGCAAGACGACATACAAAAAAATGTGAGTTTTTAAAAATGAGGTAATCCGCGCAAGGCAACTTGGTTTGTCTCGTGCGAGAAAAACATCATGTTCGAAAATGACATAAAAAAGGACTTCAAAAATCACATATTCATGAAGTACAGTGTGTATAAAAAACGTCATGTTGTGTTTTTTGCTGATTTTCCAAGTATTTTTGAGAATGACAAAAACTTCTGAAACAAAAGTTTTCAGTCAAATTAGATACACATTTTGTGAGAATTTCAAGCTCTCGAGTTATGTCCATGGAACGAAAATGGACCTGTATAAAAATAACTTCATGTTCACTAAAAACCATGATAACGAAAACAGAACACTGAGAAATCTAATTTCTCTTGATGAACAGTCATTCAATTAATCCTTCAATAAAAAATCATGTTTTGGAAAGGGTTTACAAAAACTTAGAAGCCTGGAGATCAGAAATTGTCATTTTTTGCTCCAAAGACCCATATGAGCTCCTTTCAGCTGATACATAGACTAATCGATTTTGTTACAAACTGATGTGAACATGTAACTCTACAGTTCTTATGATGTTACACATCATCACAACGTGCCTTTCATTCTAGAAAATCAATATTCTCATCCGCATACTGTACTTTCCTCACTCGGCACGTGTTCATCAGGGCCATAGTTCAGCCCAAAAAGTGAAACTTCTCTGGGCAGAACGTTGGAATTGTAAGAAGAAGCTCTCTTCAAACACTTTGTTAAGTTTTTACTAATCACAGCTCTATAACAAGCATTGAATGACAGAGAAAAGAATAACCATGCGAATTTAAGCGTCCTTCAAGCCATTTTTGACAGTTCATTATTAGACTTCTAATAGAACGCTTATTGAAATGCTATGATCAGTGAAAACATAACAAATTGTTTGAAAAGAGCTTCTTCTTACATTTCCAATGTTCTGCCCAAAGAAGTTCACTTTTGGGCCGAACTATGCCCCGATGAACACATGCCAAGTGAGGAAACAACAGTATGCGAATGAGAATATTGATTTTCTAGAATGAAAGGCACGTTGTGGTGATGTGTAACATCATAAGAACTGTATGTTCACATCAGTTTGTGACAAAATTGAATAGTCTCTTAGCTGAAAAAAGCTCACATGGAAAAAAAAAACTACTTATCATGATATTCAATAAAACACAAAAAAGAGACACTTTTGTTTACATTTCGTAGGTTTGTGAATGATGCAACAATGATAAGATGTCTATTTCAGGGTCTTCCGATTTGAATCCTCTCGAACAAAATAGGTTTGGGTGTGAATGTATATAAATTATGATCAGCTTATTTCAGAGGCCCCTTGTGCCGCCGAGCGCATAGGAGAGAACTCGGGATCATTTCGGTGACTCGGTGAGTTGATGAACTTCATTTTTTCAAGTTTTAGATATTCTTCTGTTTTATACAAAAATTTTAAAAAGAGCTCATCCGCGCGACGCAACTTTGTTTGAAAGAATGTCTCGTGCGAGAAAAACATCATGTTCAAAAGTGACATAAAAAGGGACTTCGAAAATCACAAATTCATGGAGTATTGACTGTTTCAATCGCACGATTTTTTTCAAAGTTTACACTTTCAAAAACATTCTGATTTTGCTTAGTAAGCATTAGAATAATTACACAGCAAAAGTTGATAAAAGTTGAGGATGATGTGTTAACATTTTTGAAGATTACAGTCAGAATTTTCAGTGGAATATCACTTATTTTTTCGTGAAGAAGAGGGCTGCCGTCGCTCTTCAAAATATCGTGAAGAGCGACGGCAAGACGACATACAAAAAAATGTGAGTTTTTTTTTAAAGAGCTCATCCGCGCGACGCAACTTTGTTTGAAAGAATGTCTCGTGCGAGAAAAACATCATGTTCGAAAGTGACATAAAAGGGACTACGAAAATCACAAATTCATGGAGTATTGACTGTTTGAATCGCACGATTTTTTTCAAACTTTACACTTTCAAAAACATTCTGATTTGTGCTTACTAGGCATGAGAATAATTACACAGCAAAAGTTGATAAAAATTGAGGATGATGTGTTAAAATTTTTGAAGATTACAGTCAGAATTTTCAGTGGAATATCAATTATTTTTTCGTGAAGAAGAGGGCTGCCGTCGCTCTTCAAAATATCGTGAAGAGCGACGGCAAGACGACCTACAGAGCGAATCATGCACCATGACAAAAGGTGGAGCAATAACGGAAAGTAAGTATTCGTGTACTTGCATCTATTCATTTTTTCATTTCAGTGCAACAGAACGGTTTCCTCCATGGTGGTGTCTTGATCTTCTTTTAGGAGACAAAGAAGAGATCTAGAGACCACATTGGTAACCATGTGAGTTGATGGTCTCGATTTTCCTATTTAAAATATCCATCTCTTTCTCATAAATTCTAACGTCAGTTTCACTGCGTCAAGAATAACTCTGCAGAACACCACGTGACAACAAAAACAGAATTTTAGGCAAATTACCACAGAAAAAACATCGAAGCAAAAAAAGAGCCATGTTTAGTTATGTACAGTGAAAAGGAAAATGTAATTGAGATATAGTTTGTTTGAAAATGAACCACTTCATCTTCAGAAAAAAAACTCATCCAGTAGAGTTGAGTGCGGAAATTGCACAGTGATGTCACGGCCAAGATGTCTTCTAGGAAACAAAGCTGTGGTGAGACGCATTGTGCTTTGAAAAATAGAATGAAATTTTTCAGAGGTCGATTGATTCTAGGAACAATGATCAACATTTCAATTGGACAGTGGGAAGAAATTTCATCTGGACTTCTGTGAACTTGGAAAAATATTGTTAAACTGGATTGTTTTCAATAAACTGTGATATTGAACTGTTTTTGGTAGATAAAGTGAGATAGCAATGAGAAACTTGAGAAACTTTCAGTACAGAAATCTCAGGTGGCTTTTCCGATTTCTGCTTCTATCTGGAGAGAAGGTCAACCTGCTTTCCTTTTCTGACCCAAGGGTGTCTACTCAGTGACTTTTCTCGACCATTGGGTGGACGGTTGTCGAGCAACGTGACCTGCCCACGCTAGCTTTCGTTCCGTGATACGCTTCAGAATAACAAAATCTTCAGAGTCGACGTCTGCATCTTTACATATCCTATTCATCGTGCGTTGTAGTCTTCCAATCTCTGACTGAAGCAGTTGCCAGGTTTCTGTTGCGTAGAGCAAAGCTGAGATAACGCATTGGTTCAGCAGTTCTTTTTTTTTGATATTGTTACCAGTAGGCTTGGTTGCTTTCTTGATATTGCTATAGGCGGCTCATCCTGCTCGAATCCGTCTTGATGTCTCAGGGTACAGTTGAATCTCATCTTTCGCTCTACTTTGACCATTCGCTCTACTTTGATCATGGAGGAAAGCGACCTTTTGTCATCTTCTCTTGGCTTCACCACTCCACCGTCCGTTACCTATGCCGACAAGTTCGAAACGGTGACTAGAAAACGTCCATCATCATTGCCCATCATGACAGCCGCCAAACGCATGTCCGTTATCTCTCCTCTTGCCTTCAATCATGCTACCGACCTGCCCACAGCCTCGGCTTCATTAGCTCTACAATTGGATAACCTCAAGGTTAGTCAAGATCACTCGCTTCTCAGTATGCTCCACAGTATTCAATCCGTGTTTTCTTGTCTCATCCAAGACAACAAAGCAATGAGTATGGAGCTCCAAAATTGAGAAGCGAGATCAAAGTTCAATCTGTTAAGCCTTGTAATACTATTGACATGTTCACCGACGACAAGGTCAATCTTATCGTTCAAGAAAGAATTGCAACCCTGCTTATAAACGTCACTACCTGTAAAGCAATAGCCGAAACCGCGGAGAGATCACGGTCTCTAGTGATCGAAAATTTTCCGTGCGCCCCAAATTCTGAATCTTCTGTTTTTGGAGCAAAGATAACTAAGAGTGATTTAGGCTCCCCATCCAACCCTGTCTGATCTGTCCATTCTCGCGCCTTACGGCGCAAATGAATGCGTGCAATTCTACTGGAAGCCAAAACCAGGTATCCAAAGTAAATCTTCCGAGCGACCCAGGCTGAACCGAATCATCGAATAAAAACCATTCCGCGCCTTCGGCGCGGTACTTGCGTTTAACGGCGCAACCAACTCACGTAATTCTCTCGAATCGGGCCAGGGCCTGAATCTCGGCTTTTTCGTACTCGCAGGAGGGGGCTACGGTGGAATTTAATACATTTTACTTCAATAGGTGGTGGCAATGTTGCTCCTGTGCATAATTACACACCACTAATATACAACATCTCAAAATCGTTAAGATGAATAAGTGGTTAACCACAAACTACCATAGGGCGGTGTCTTGAAGTTAGGTTCGAGATTAATTTACATAAAAAGAACGTACACTGAGTTGTATGGAAGAGAGGAGAGTGCACGGTGACCTAGGTCTGGTATATATCCCCAATGGCACACTGAATGATGTTGGATAAGTCGGTCACCGTTTGTTAGAACCAGGCTGGATAGCAAATGGTACAACATATGAAAAGCGGAAGACGATCAAATAAGTCAGGATGCTGGATGTCTGAGAGATGGATATAAGTAGCGCTTCGTACGAAAAAGCCGAGATTTAGGCCCTGGCCCGGTTCGAGAGAATTACGTGAGTTGGTTGCGCCGTTAAGCGCAAGCACCGCGCCGAAGGCGCGGAATGGTTTTCATTTGATGATTCGGTTTAGCCTGGGGCGTTCGGAAGATTTACTCCGGATCCCTGGTTTTGGCTTCGAGTAGAATTGCACGCATTCAGTTGCGCCGTTAGGCGCAAGTGCCGCGCCGAAAGTGCGAGAATGGACAGATCAGTGATTAGATTGGGGGCCTAAATCACTCTTAGTTATCTTTGCTCCAAAGATAGAATGACGTAGGGTTTCCATTCCTTCATGAAACGTCAGTTTCTGAGTTTTCAAAAATATTTGTTTGTTCATAAAGTGGTCCCGTGAAACAGTTTTACGAGATTTGACACCATAAAAGTGTCAAGAGGTCACAGAGAACGAGTAGATAAAGTGGAGACAGCTTGACCATGTGCAGCTGGCAGATGTTCACACCTTTCCATGAGATGTTATCACTTTGTATCTTTCCCAGTTTGGACTCGTGCCAACAAGATAGATATACAAGCTGGTAGGTGTTCACACCTCCTCATGTGAGAGACGCAGGGGGAGAGGGCGGCGTCGGGTTACTGTAGTTATGTTGTCGAAAACTTTTGTTCCAAAGTCTTGCAAAACTGTTGTAAATGCATATTTTACAAAATGGATATTTTTCCCGTAATTAGCGTCACGAAACCTACAGGAAAATGAGTACTTTTCAAAGATTTGATAAATTTTACTGATTAGGTGATTACAAAAAAATCATGATAACGCACAATTTTTTACATCAATCGATTGGTCATCGAAATGTTATCAAACTGTGAAATATTGATAACGATCCAAAACAAGTGAATAGCTTAAATGGACAAAAATGTGAAAAAAGTCACAAAATTAAATTTCCAAATTTTCATTGAAAGTGTATTGATATGAAAAGTCGCATACTGGTACAACTCATGAATATCTACAATTAGAAAAAAGACGATGCAAATCGGTCAAGTATGAGGTGAGTTATCGCCCATGAAGGCCGTAGAAAAGGCTCCAGGAGGAAAAAAAGCTAGCATGTTGGGGGGTTACCGAAGTTTGCAAAGTATTCGCGCGCGTCGATGCAAAAAATTTGTGCGCGCGTCGATAGGAGCCAAAAAATTGGGGCATTACCACTAGTCTGAATAGGCTAGAATTGGGTTTTTAAAAATTTTTGCGTTTTTTACTCAAATCAGTGGTAGAAAACAGTTTTTATACGTTTTTTTGCTCTCATGTCATGTGTCATGTGATCGTGGACGCATAACCAAAAACTCACTACCACTACTTTGAACAGAGTTACAGGAGCTTAGGTTAAGCATTTTTGCCCCTTTCTTCTAAGCTCTCTGAAACTGTTCAGAATGTATATTTTCTGGAATTGCTATTTTTACCGTAATCAGCGGTCTAGAAACTATCAGAAAATTTACAGCTTTCAACATTTTTATAAGCTTCACTGATGAGATCATGAAAAAAAAGTTGGTTATTAGACAGATTTTTTCACACCCACAAAAATGTTATTAAACGGTCAAAAGTTAAGGACGCTGCTATCATTTTGAAATGGCTTAAATTTGGATTTTCTGCCATTTTTGCACTTTTTCACATTCAAAAGCTCAAATCAGTGATAAAAAAGCATTTTTGATTTGGTTTTTTTGCACATAATTTGTGTCGTGTGATCATGGATAAATAGCCAAAAATTCACCGATGTACCTCAAGTTAGACGCGAGTTCCAGGAGCTTAGGTTAAGGAAATCGAAAATTGCTTGAAAACTCCATAACTTTTTTTCAAAATGTATATTTTTCAGAATGGTTATTTTTCCTGTAAGCAGCGTGGAAAGATCTATCAAAAATGTATCACTTTCAAAATTTTGATGAGTTTTACTGATAAAATGATAAAAAAAATGAAGTTGGTGATAACGCGGATTTTTTTCACATGAATCGATTGCTCATTACAAGCTTATCAAACGTTCAAAAGTTGAGATCGATTGGATTGGTTTGAATAAGGTTTTTAGAGGCTCAAATTTGGGAAAAAAATAACTTTTTTGAACGTTTATAACTTTTCAAAAAAAATTTTTTTGGAACCTCTCACTATTTTTACGATAAAAACAGAGATTTTGTCTATCGAAAAATGTATAAATTTTAAAATTTAAAAATGTTTTTTTTCGGCAAAAAAAATTTCCTAGAAATTCAATTTCGGTCCGAACTGTTCCAAACTCATTTCCTCGTCATTTTTTGTGATTATCTATTACTGAAAAAAAGAGATCCCGAATCGATGAAGTTTGAGTAGAGTTATGCGAAAATTCCCGGACTGACGTCGAACTGTAACATGGTGGTCTGACCGTGATCATGGTCAACGAGCTGAGCTAGGTCCGATTTTTTTGCGCAAATCTGTTGCCGAGTAAAAAAAACCTGAGAGAATCGAAGGGGGCACTCTTTCTTCAACGACGAACACTTGTGTGATTTTTCAAAGTCAAAAAAAACTCAAAATCGATGTTTTTTTTTGATTTTTCTCGAAAAAAATCTACTGTGACCCCCAATTTTTTTAACAGAACCTTCCGTTTCAACACATTTCCGACACGAGATAACGAAAACTACGTATACTTCGCCTGAAACTGTTCCAAATTTCTATCGATTATGATACCGTAGTTATGACCTGCCCCCCCCCCAGTGCAAATTGGGGTTGAAATTCACGTGTTACCTGTACAATGTTCAACAAGTGCCGAACACGTTATTTCAAGAAGCATAGAGGTCGATTACAAAGCTGATCACAGCCCAATCAGTTCCCGTTCGACATTCTTCTTTTGCTTTTTGCTTTGACCCAATCCCCCCTTTCAAATCAAATCTAGCTTGAAGGAAAGACAGCGGGAGAGAAAGTTGATTTTGGAATCATCAAATGGAACGAATTTCGCTTTATATCTGTATTTTGACATAAGAGATGAAGAAGACCATTTCAAATCATGTTTATTGATAGTCGTACAGAGAGAGAGAGAGAGGGAGACGGAGTTGTTGCGAAGAATTGAGTGACGCAGTCTACCTGAAAAAAAATATATACAAAATTTTCGTTTTCTTGTGAATAGAAAAAACTGTTCACAAATTTCTTTAATGCTCTCGGAACGTAACAAAATTTCTAACAGTATTATGAACTTAATCATTCGTAACCTACATATATTTCCACGTTAGGTGCTCACTGATATTTTACTAAAAAAAATCTTAAAAAGTTACTCAATTCTTGTTCCCAGACTCTTTCTTCTCGCGTCCCAAGACTTCTTTCGCGAAATCTTCATCTTCGACATCATGAGTTGCTGGCGGTTGGATCCCGTGAATCCCTGACACGACTCGTTCGAGCCCTGTCACCGAAATACCATCAGGGCGTTTCTTGAGCCTCGTTGTGATGTTTTGGTGTATGGCGGTGGATCTCTTGTTCTGAATAAATTTAATGTATTATTGACATAAAGCTCAACTGTGTCACGTTGACCGAGCGCTGATTTTACAAAATTAAAAAATCAGTTGAACACATTTCACTCTTCAACACTTTTCACTCTCGTGTTTCCATTTTGCTTGGTGTAATTTGATTTCTCTCTCTCTCTTTTCACGGACCATCGGTAGAACCTTTGACTTGAACTTTCAATCTGAAAATCTCACCAAGGGTTTTAAAACTTCTTCAATGCTTCTCTTGCGAAATTGACAGCTATTTGAAGGTTGTGAGTCCGCTTGCTGAAAATATTCATCATGAAGAACATTCTCGTGAAATAAAAAGAATTGATCGTTTTTGACTGAACGCTAATGGAGTGAAAACGAACTGCCGGGACCAATTCCGCTATTGGAAAACAACTTTTCAAAGGTCTCGAATCGTTGACGACAGCTTCGTCGACCGTTGAAACATCGATAACTTCTGCTAGAGGTAGTACCCTGCCACAGTTGGAGACTACCTCATTCTTTTTTTGGGCTCCTGGTGGGCTGGGCACCTGAAGTTTCAACAAAATCATCATGGTTCAGGGACGAGTATTGTGCAACATTTGAAACAATGTCAAATGGTATCTTATTAGCACGAAAAAATTACCTCTATTGTTGGTCGCTCCCGTACATGCTTCGCCTGAGTCTTCCTCAACGCATCTTGAATTACCCCCTTCTTCTGAAAAGTTGGAAGATTTAAAAAATGATAACATGTTTAGAAGAATCCAACCAGTAAGTGAATTTGGATTAGAGTTTGGGG